>BLKR01009319.1:0-132657 GCA_011170035.1 Teleogryllus occipitalis
ATCAATGCCAATAGTTTAGCTACGCGCCACCAGAGGATGACGTCTGAGATCTACTACTGATTTCATCAATGTCCAGAATTATTACGAAATTCATTAGTTTGAATAAGGTTATGTAATGTCCCTATGTAAAGAAGCCGTAACTGAAGTGGTAAATAATGTCAATGTTCATGCATTGCTCTTTGTCCGTGTTATATACAAAGTGGCAAGAAATCATTGTGAGTTTGAAAGTGTTTAATAATTGAGGTAGGTTGAGAGAATAAAAAGTACAATGATATACAGTACAGAATATACAGTAATGTACAATGTACAATATACACATATCGTATACAATCTAAACAACGTCTTATTTTACAGAAATTAGTGACAACTGAATTGTTTGACTAAACGAGTGTCACAATTGTCAAAACAGATTACAAATGCCAAGAGATGGGCAGTCTACTAAAATTTTGAATCGGTTACTCAGAGGGAAGATCGACTTGCTGAAATACTCACTTGCCCCATTGAAAACAATACTGCAAGAAGGGGAGAAATGTGAATAATTCTCTAAGTAGTAGGGCAGCAGTTCATTAGGACTCTCAATTTGACTATTTACACAGTTCTCAGGTTCAAAATGGTAAAATGGAAAATGTGTATATGTTTTCAGTCCATTCAGTAAACTTTTTTCTTCAATATGCGAAGGCAGTTTGAACAGTGGTGTGTAATTGAGAAATGATCATTTGCATATTAAGACTAATCTGTACAGTTGTTTGTCATATTAATTGCAGTTGTACTTTTTTCTTCTACATGCGAAGAAGTTTAGTGCAGTGGTTGGTAATTAAGCAATGATCATTACAATATTAAGACTAATATGTGCAGTTGTTTTGCATGTCACTTGCTCCTAATGAATGAATTAGGAATTATTATATATTTTTCAATAAATAATTGGAAAAATTAATTTATCTCAAAATATTTTGTCTAAGCAAATAAAAAATCTGGGATTCCTTTGTTTCTATTTTTCAGTATTCATGTTCATATTGGTAAAATGGAAAATGTTTGTATGTTTTCATCCCACCCAGTAAAAGTTTTTCTTCAATAAGTGGAGTTTTGAGTAGTGGTATGCAATTCAGGAATAATCATTTACATATTAAGACTAATCTGTATAGTTGTTTGGCACATCAATTGCAGTTGTACTTTTTTCTTCTATATGTGAAGAAGTTTAGTGCTGTGGTTGGGATTTAAGCAATGATCATTTACATATTAAGACTAATCTGTAAAGGTGTTTTGCATATCAATTGCTCCCAATGAATGAGTTCATTCATATTTTTCTAAAAAAAAAGCAAAATTAATTTGTCTAAAAATATGTTTGTCTAAGCAAATAATATCTGGGAGTCCTTGGTTTCTATTATTCATATTTCAGGATCCATAATCTCTATCACTTGGGATAAAATAATGATGATGCTAATATTGTTTTGTTATGTGGCTCAGTGCATTGTCAATTTATTATTTACACATAGTGTAATGTTGGAGGATCATTAGTTTTCTAATGTATCAGTCGTGTGATGAATTGATTTTCCTGAATGAGTTTTATACTACATGTTACTAGCACATAGGACATTAAACATACATATTTTTGTCGTCTTCAGAAGTATAAAAACTGGTAATTATGTTTCAGAATAGATACAAGTATTTTCATTTAATTTTATGATTATGATTCATAAATTACGTTGTGACATCTATAACTATTACTCCGGATCTACCTACTACCGTACCCGTGCACGAACTTCCGCATGTTATACTCAGCTTAAAACAGTAAGTGCCATCAAGGTCACGAGTTGACAGATCAATTTCAAATCTATCTTTTTGAATACATTAGAAGAAAAAATATAAAAATAGGATAAGTTTTTCAACGTGTCAATTTATTGATAGTGTTGGAATATTATATAAAACTCCTCAAAAATTATATATGTGAGTCTACACGTATTTTATTTTGTAGTTTAGATTTGTTTATTGCTTTTAGTTATAAAGTGAATGTTTAGATGCTGGAACTTCAAATAAGAAAAATGTAATTATTTGTGGAAAAGTGAGCGAGATAATCCGGAAATTTCCAAATGGGGGTCAAGAGAAGACAGCTATCGTAGCGTGGCCGGGCAGAGCATAGCAGGGAGTAGGGCGGAGAAGGGATACAATGGAAGAAATAGAGGTAGGTCCCACCGCAGGGCATGAAAAGATTGAATTCCTCTTCCTGTATAATAATTTACTATAATAAATGCCCGGGCAACGCCGGGTACTTCAGCTAGTTTAGAAATATTCACAAAAAGGATAGGGATCATGTAAATGCTGATGCCCTAAGCAGAATGTTTTATTGATACACTGGAATCTGAACTGAACTGAGAATTCGGAGGGCTACACTGAATCGAATCGCTTGATTGTATTCTATAGAATCAGGAAAAGAGAAATATCATTGTATATATGTATCAATTTTTTGAAAATGTGTTGTTTGTGTATTCTGTGCGTTTTATGTATGTGCAATTATGGGGTCAAAGTGAAGCTCTAAAGACATTGTAGGTTCAGGATGTGTCAGGAAAAAGTTATTACATCAGTTGTTTGAGAATATTATGTATTTAATGGTAGCAAATAGTATTAGATTTCAGATGATTTTTGTAGTTTAGGATTTGTATATAACTGTATATATTACAAGGATGTAGAATTAAATTATGTAGGTGACGTAGGTTAGGTACATTTTGTATGTTTTCTGTATATAGGATAGTCATTGAGATTAGTTAGAATTGGTTTATATAAATTATAATGTATGTAAAAACATGTTAGGCTAGGGAGGTTTGATAGAGTGTGAGCCCAATGGCCAGGTAAATTCTATACTCCTATCCAGGTTCAGAAATCTCCTGCATAAAATTGTGGATACCTCCTGCATAAAAAATTCAAAAAAGATATGAAGAAGTATGTAACGTATTGTATTAATAAGCAGGAAGACCGGCGCCTTGCAGGCACTGCGTCGCAGGATTAGGGTGCCAGAGAATACTAGGTAGAGAAAGGAAGTAGAATGAATAGACGGTAGCTAGGGGCACCCCGAGGTATTTTGAGAACTTCCAGGAATCCATGGGAAGGGATGCCCAAAATGCATGGCGGCGCGACAGTCACGTGGCATGAAGTGCCGCGCGAAAGCAAGATGACGTTGCGTGTCACGTGGTCTGGAAAGTATATAAGCGAGAGTGCAAAGCGCGGGGGTGAGTTTTCGATGTTTCAATGCCACTGCTAAAAGAACATTTCAAAAAAATTATTTCTAAATTTTTCAGAAAAGCCGCTGACTCGGAAAACACTCTCATTTCTGAGGTCGCTTCATACGAACCCGATCAACGGGCGAAGTATAAGCGACCGAAACAATTTCTGGAGTAAGAGAAATCTGAAACAGCGAAATGAGACTTGAAATATAAGCTTTGAATTTCAGCACACGCAATGCGTGCGCCAGTTGGCTAAAATCTGACTGATCTGTTTTTTTCTTTTTCATGTGGCAGGATTGGCCATAGATGCCCGTAAGGATAGGAATGGCTGCACTACGGTGGCGTGAACGTACATTGCACTTTACGTGCGTTCACAAAACTGAGTGAAAGAGCTTCAAATTTCGCATTTATGCTTAATTCCTATTTTCTAAAAAATAGCTTCAAATTTTTCAATGAAAATTGCCACTTAGGAAGAGGTTTTACTGTTGTTTAATTTTCTTAAAATAATATTTCGGTTCCTCTATTAGGAAACTGAAAAGTTGAGAAAATTTCAAACAAATTGACTTTGGGAGACGATAGGTGGCAGCTATCAAGAGGATGGAGCAAGTCCGTAAAGCCAGTTTACACCAAGGAAATTACAAAGCTTTACTACGAGAAAGTCTGTGCCATTCTTTAGCACCTCTAGTTATCTTTACATTTCTACTTTTATTGAGCAATAATACGTATTAAGTCTGTCACAAAACTAATTCACCGGGTTCAAACATATTTAGGATGAATTTGCGAAGCCATCCTAGACAGGAATCAGTATGTATTCATCAATATTTAGGAAATCGTATACGTGTGCTTATTAAAGGCGGTAACTATCGTTTTCTATCTAATAATCAAAATAAAACAAAGGTTAAAATTTTAATATTGCAACAGGAAGAATTGGTGTGGTTCAATTTATTCTCTAATACACATTGTACCTTCGTTATTTAATTCACAGCAACTCCTCATAAATTGCTCCAAACATACAGAACAATAACAATAACACTGAAAAAAACATGTGAAAGTACATATACCTATTTTAAAATAACAAATCTATTATGCATTCACACTTATTTACATTCATTCAAACAAAAACAACTCATTCATATTCTACGCACGATTTCTTATGGCCATTACTTTGAAATCTAATATTTTTTTCCTTTTGCTAAAACATTATTGGGTTTCTCATATTTATCTAGCGTCTAAATAGTTCAAAATGTTCTACTTCCCTGGAATGCAGCTATGCCAGTCTTACGCCATTAAGGGTCTTCGCTCCGTTGACATCCGGGAATACCATTTGTCCAGTTAACTCGGACGTCGATATTCATCTTCGCATATGCAATTATTAAGTAAATTTTGCAAATAGCTACCCATGTTTTCTCTTTAAACAAATTCGTGACCTGTGGTTTCGCGATCAAAACTCACACTTGCGCGACCGTCTACCATTCCGTGTCGAATCATTCTTTTCTTCACTGATAGTTAACACGAACGCAAAACAGCTGCCCTCCACTTTCATCTGTCAACTTCTGCATATTTTTTTTTATTTTATCGTTTATGGTAGTAAATAATATCAGGTCACTTATTCCCATAATTAACCAAAATATTTGGATGCTGTTTCATCTAAAATCTATTTGATTTATTATCTTTAATCCTTTTATAATTGGATATATCATGAACCTTCCGACTTAGCCCCTTCAACTGTATTTCATAGTATCTTGTTCCTTTCCAATTAATTGCCAAAACTCAACATCTTCACCAATGTTTATACAATTTGCATATTGTTCATTATTTTTTTACGTCCGTCATATTTTTTATTAAACACAGTCTTAGATCCGACTCATGTTGAAAAAAAGTCTTGTTTTTCGTCTGTTCTTGATTTTTCTACACCGTAATATCACCTTCAGGATTAATATTTTTTTTTATCTAGGGCTTTTATCCATCCGACAGCCGGTTACCCTTTACGCCCCGATGGGACGCATGTTCGACCATACACTAGACACCAACACACTTGCGGGCTCCTCTGATCTGGGGTCAGCAGAACGCGAGGCCCTCCGCGACAACACATACATACAAAGTCAAGGGACAAACAGCCATGCCCAAGGCGGGACTCGAACCCGCGACCCTTCGGACCGAAGCAGGATTAATATTTAATATTTCAAAATAATAATTCAATAAACAATTAATATATTTTCATAAAATGAAGAACTAAAATTTTTTAGACATATGCTTTATATGCAAGATAAGCGCGAAAAATAATATCCCTGTATAAATAGTAATCTTATTTTCCATTGGAGCTTCTGATAGCTAACACACTGACTATAACTTTCATTCATTCGAAATTCATCACATTGAAACATACGTCTTTCATTCATTCACTTTATTTTTGTTACCAGCATGACTTGTACATTATTAAAAGTTAATTAGTGAAATCGACATATACACTTAATTTATTACAATTTTTAAAACTTTAGACACAAGTTTGTTCTGTGTGCTTTCTGGCAAAAAATGTATTGAACCCAAACGACCAGTAATTCTCTGCTGAACTGCAGTGCAGTGCTGTACATTCATTTTTAAGCGAGCAATTCCTTGCATCGAATGAACAGGGGACTCTGGGAATTTTTTCCCGACCGCTCTAGAGACGGCTGCGGGGAGACGGCTGCGCACGAGCAAGGTGAAATCCCCGGCTGCAGTTGCCATGGCAACGCTCTACTCCCGTTGCCTCCCACATCGCCCGCGCCAATTCCTCGACTGACCCCCGCGTGCGCGCAGCGCGGCCGGCGGGTTGCTGCCGTGGGCGGTGGCGACACTTCCTCAATACTCTCGGTTCATGGCTCGGATGTACTCAGGCACTCTCCGTAGGAGATTTCTAGTGGGCAGATGCTCTTATCGGTAATTTCCGTGGTTTGTTCGATTAATACCAGACGAATGCCGGAGCAGAATCTTGAAGAGCAGGCAACGGACTAATCTTGACTTTCTTATCATTGAATCTTTCTCTGCCCTTAAAAGCACACGCTTAAGCTTCCATGTACTACATTGCAACACATGTAGGGGGCCAGTCATGACCGTCAGAGGCATAGAGTTCTTAGATGGGTTGGGTGGGGGTAGGGCGGAGCGGACCCGTTGACAGAGATATCTAGAGAAGGAAACCATCATAAGACGACGTGTAGGTAGGTACCCGATCTCACGGTATAGCGGGCGAGGGTGCCTCTCGGGATATAACACGCACTGTACTTACGGGACTAATGTACAAGGACGTGCCGCCAGAAGCAAAATAGACTACCAATCAAAACCAACATGGTTTGTTAATTGAAATGATCTTGAATCACAAATATTGCCTCCAAAACCTGTGCAAGTATTATTCGTGCCGCCACCCCATCACAATTTCCAGTAATACGTCCACTATCGGCTCCACCTCGACTTCTATTTCCCCATTTTCGTCATGTAAAGAAAAATCGACTGTGATCGAGCATCAATCAATAATCATCCTCGCGTTTGTAGACATTTCGTTCCACAGTATGTACAGGTTCCTTCACACCAATGAATAACTCATTACCGCTGCTGGCAGTACGTACACACTCATCTGTTAGCTTCACAATCACACCGTCGTCTCGATCGTCACAGTTCTCCGTCGTCATCGTCACGTCACCGACGCCGCAACTATCAATCTCACCCTCACTGTAGTGACTGTAGCCATTATCGTCGGCAGTTGTCAACCGTCACTGTCACCGTCACCAGTGATGTAAGTCATCACCGACATCACGGTTGTCATCGCCCGCGGCTCTACTGTTGCGATGCCCAGGCTCCAAACGCACCGCTGCCGTCCCCGCCCCCGCCGCCCACCACGACCTTGCCGCCGCCGCCAGCGCGCGCACCCTCTCCTGGTTGACCCCGAACCCGCGCGAGCCGCTTGCAGGTCAGCTCTCTGCAGGGGTCGCGCGTAACGCAGCCTGTCAACTCCCGGACGACCTCCCCACCCTCTGGGGGCGTTGTACCAGGCATGTGTTCTGGTTAGCCAAATCTACTGAGAGGAACTGAGATGACTCAGCGTAACAATCGATGCGGCTGCAATGTGAATGACCGGGATCCAGTCCCGATGGTGGACATTTGTCAGTGCGAGCTAAGTTGTTGGGTATAATTCAGTCGATGTCTGGAAGAGAATTCTAGCGGGCGGCTGCTCTGATCGGTACTTTTCCCTCTGATCAATATCAGTCGTATGCTGGAGTAATGCCCAAATAAACGGACCACGTACAGCAAGTTATGTTCGTCCCTTTTTCTTGTTTTCTCCTCTTCTTTTTAGGCACACACACACACACACATTTACAAGCATTACACCACTGGACATCGCGAGACGAGTTTAGAGTTTAGAGTTTATGCCGGCTCGGGTGGAGTCCTGCTGTCGGCGATTCCTGGAGAGGGAAATTCTGTTAGTGGATTTGATGATCTTTAAATCATTTAGTATTTACTTTTTTCAAAAAATTAGTAGTTTTAAGTCATATCGTTTAATATATTCACGAGATGGCTGAAAAGTGTTAGTTGAATGAAACGGGGATATTTCGTAACCTTTACCAATAATACGACAAAGTATGTGCTGGTGAGGCGTCACAAATTTTCTTTTGCATTGCTGATTGGATACAGTAAGTTACACTATGTCACACGGCAGAGGCCCATTTTCATAAAAATATTTGAATTATAAAACAAAACCGCTATATTATTTCTCTTGACATGTTTTTGTACAAAAAGAGTGGTTGTTACGTAAAAACAATATGTTTTACGGGCAACCGAATTTTGTAAAAAATATTATTGGTGGAATTTGTAAATGAATAAATTTAGAAATAAAATAAGATACCAAAATATCTTGTTTCCTTGATCACTGCTTGATAGAGCTGTAGATCGTCAAGACAAGGAAGACACAAAATTATTTTCATTTTACTCCTTTGATAGGATTCATTCCGTCCATTAGATGTTTATGGTATATCAGGCAACGATGGCACATCAATAGCTCCAAAAATTCATAAAATGGTTTTCTTTAACTTTTCCACGATGCTGTTGACGAACACAGGAATATTGCATACTTCAGTTTACTCCGATTTGAATAATATTTTGTCTACGTTGGTAATGTTAATACACCCTGCAGGAATGTCATTTCAAGCGTTCTAGACTTGGTTTTCAAAATTCCTCATCGGGCCAGTTTTGTTCAAATATATTCGGTTAAAAATCACAAATATATCCCTCCACAATTTATTTCGGTGTGTGATCCACTCCACTTATAGTGCATGGTATACTGGACAATGTCAATTATTGTTCCAGCAACCCTTGCACTAAAATACAAACCTCAGAATTCTCAGCCTAACACATCCTTCTCCTAAAGAAAGGGCGATAACCTTTCGAGTGGGAAATTAAGAGTTTGAAGTGTATCCATTGTGAGTGAATAGAGAAGGTTGGACCAAGCATGCGTTTGTTTCAAACAATTGTATCGTATAGTCTAAACATTCATCTCATCGATAATCGCAACAATATCCAAGAGCGTTTTTGTTCCTAGAAGTTAATTGAAAAGAGGAGAACTGAAGTTATGTAAATGAAACTACATCTGTTTTATTCCTTTATTTAATTTGCGTAAACGCGTGTTGCTGTTATGCGTACACTCTCCACAAAATAATTTAATCGTCGATTCGCATCAATAAACGAAATATAAATTAGACAATTTTCGAAATTCCAGAAATCTTCTCGAAAAGATAACCTAGGAGATATCATTAAGGTTATTTGCTTTGGTCTTGTAAGTAGAGTCATTCGCAAATTAACAATGACAAATGCTAGAAGCAATTGCAGTAAGAACCATTCGGACAGGTGTTTCAAAATTGATCAATTTCCGTTACACTATATTGTTAATTAATTTTTCTATGCCATACGACCCATACATAAAACATCAGACGACCCATGTAATCATGATTGAATTATCTTCAGTACCTCCATGTTTCAAAAGGCAGTATTGAACTCTCTTTCGTACCCAACGAGTTTTCATGCTAATGTCTTCTATAGCGACGTTTCTCTTGGAGTTACTAAAATTCTCTTCCGGGTTCACGCCCGTGGAATTTCCCGATCAAATTAACAATAATTTTATGAATAAATTTCTTTAACATTTTACCAATAGTAACAAGTAACAATGACATATAAACAGTATCAGTGCAATTTTGCAGACGTTACAGGGTTATCGGAATTCGAGGTGAGTCTAGTAATCAACCAGAGGTTGTAGATAAGAAAATTCAAGAAAAAACTAGAAACATATATAACCTTAGAAATATAAACATCGTGAAAAAGCGAGCTTTGAAATAAAAAAGGGAGCAATATTAAACTATATCTCCCCCAAAAATTCTCTCTAATTTGGAAATACGGCTTGAAAAACAGATTGTTAGGAATTTTTAAAGGCGAAAAAATAATTCGTATGTATTCTTTTGGAAAGAACATAAACCTGGATGTTCCTTATCACAAATACTACGCGATTGAAAAAACCTCAAAACTAAAACCTAAGACGCTAAATTTCAACTAAATTCTAACCATTCATCGCCCTCCGTTCGCTACTGCCTGGCTTTGTGACGGCATATCTGCTTTCTACCACACGGTTGCTAGTATTACATAATGAACATAACAAAATTCATAGTTGAAATAGAGGCCCGTGGATTTGTAGTGGTAAACACCGTACACTGTAAATATACCATAAATATGCAATTAATAAAAATTAAAAGAAGTACATATTCAATAACGAGTAAATAGATCAGTCACTTGGCCCTCGAAAATACTAAAATCAGGAAAATATTCTGAAATATCTTTTTAATCGGTTTGATATGTTTCTTAGCGTGCTGATTTTGAATTTGAGGTTTATCTTCTCGAGAAATGTCGGCTTCACAAAAGAAATTGAAAAAACTACGAATTTCGCACTTTTTCGGTTTTTAGTCGATATCTCGACAAATATACGCTTCATTGAAAGGTCTTTCTTATACAAAATCGGAGAAGACAAATGTCTTTCCCGAAAAAAACATTCTCAAAAACATAGATCTGATGAGAAAAAAAATTCAGAACATTTTTCCTGCACCGGATACCTAATGACTGGGATAAAATGTTTTTCTATTTTCATGAAATTTTGATGTATTGAATGAATGTAATGAAGCACGAGGATCATGGGTAACGAAAATGTCACTTTACGTTCACAGGTGACGTTGTTTGCAAAATACAATCACGTTAGTTACGACTGTCAAATAAAATACCACGACTTGTTTCGTGCAGTTTTGGTCGGTATTCAAAATGTTATCCGCCTATGTAATATGTGTATGTCATTTAGTTGATTAATCAAAAGCAGAATGTTTGGTATTTACATAACCGCAACGACAAAAGCGGTATTCGAATCGCCGTAATCTAAATTACACAACGTAATATTAACTCCAAACTCGTCCATTATATTAGTATAACATTAAATTTTCTCTGTGTCACTTTCCTTTGTGTACTTAAAACATTAGTTTAGGTGCTAATGTCGCCCATTTGTTGGTTGTTTTCTGCTTGAAGTCGTTATTTAACACGTTAGATGTATAACATTTTACAAAAACATGAAGCTTCCATGTTCTCCTGTGACACATAATTCATTGAAATGTATTTAGGAAAACATTTTTGTAGCTTCAAAGGTATTTGGAGTTGTATCCTAGTATATAGCAGAGTCGAGGATCACCCGATGTGGCTCAGATCATCAACAGGTGTAACTATAAAATCACACACATGCTGAGGAGTACAATCTCTGTACAGGCAGCACGACTAAACACACACATACGCACATTAAAATAACCTGTGATCCTGTCCTACACCTTAATATAGAAACCTATCTCCCCCCACAATTCCCTCCCTTTCACAAAATGATCTGTCTAAATCCTAGACCTAACAAATTAACCCGTCTTCTCGTGTCCAAAACATCACCCATTCATTCACGCTTCCCGTACGCCATTCACTCCTATCACCAGTTCATCTGGGGATGGAGAGATAATAAAGATTGTTTTCTCCACCGTGTTAAAATCTCACGCATGCTGAGGAGTACAGTCTTTGTACAGGCAGCACGGCTAAACACACACATACGCAGATGTCACTACAACATTTAAAAAACCTGTCATCCCCTCCTACACCTTAATAAAGAAACCTATTTCCTCCATCAATTCTCTCCCTTTAACAAAATTATCTGTCTATATCCTAGACATAACAAATTAATCCTTCTTCTCATGTCCAAAGCATCACCCATCCATTCACGCTTTCCATACGCCATTCCCTCCTATCAGTCTTTGTATATGCAATCAGTACAGTCTTTGTACATGGAGCTCTGCTAAACACACACATATGCAGATGTCACTACATTGCCTCTGACCTAGGGTTCGGTTTCGACAGTAGCAGGATTTTCGACACTAGCTACTTTTCGACACTATAATTGTAGCTAGGTCAAATTCAGGTGCTGTCTGGAGGATAATCCAACGGTCAGCCGTTTTGATCCGTAGTTTTCCTTGGTTTCTCCGTTCAGCAGCAGACATGTTGTCGGAGCAGTGCCGTAACGAACGGGCCACTCACATTTACATGCATTTCACTGCCGCATATGTTGGAGTATGAGTCAGGAGCTTAAGGCTTGTCTCAGCTGGTGCAAAGCTCCGTTAGGGAGGCAAATAAATTTCCCGCAAGGCAACGTAAGTCGGCGTCAGATCTCGCCATCCAGCAGAGGAAGACCAGAGCCACCTACCGACCGGTAGCGGTAGCTCAGTGCATCAACTGACACTGTATTACACCTCCGGCACTAATGACCGGTAGAGAAATTGTAAGCGACCAGAGAAATTGAAGCGCCCGGAAATAGGAAATAATCGACCAAGTAGAGGCGAGGGCTACGGGTCGAGTTCAGCGTAAAGTATACGTGTTTTGGGTGGATCTCTGCTCATACCACCGCGCATCTTATGAGAAAATATCATCCGAAGTCAGTGATTCTCTTAATGCTTATCATCTGCCATTCAGTGGAAGGAAATAGCAAACCATCACTGTCACCTACATGGAAAATGAGAAGGCTCAAAAGAGAAAGCTTCCTCTCCCGCCTACGATAGGGACCAGAATATGGAACTCGTAATATTCTACTCCCAGCCAGAAGTCCATGGAAAAACTGAGTTGCATCACTTCACGCAGGTTTCTCACGAGATAAACGACAGTGCACATTTACATTCCGTGAAGAACTCGCCATGTCTTGTCTCTCCCGGGGAAGGAAGACCATTGTTAGCAAATAGCGGGAGTGGTGCGAATGTCGGCCCTGGCGGGAAGCAGGGCCCATTGTTTTCAGGTGCTCTGTTTCGGTCGTAAAACCTGGCGCTCTTTGAATAAACATGGGTGGCCCCCGCGCCCACAGCGACACTTAGCGGTTTGAACGCATTTTGCATACGAATCAGTCGCTGGCTGCCTGGTGCCTGAGAAGAAGGGTTTGGGCAAACTCATTCCCATGCCCTTCCTGTCCTATGGGACGACGTGCGAAACGCAATTTTTGTTTTAGAGATGTCTCAGGCTGTGGTGGTTGCAGTCTGCGAGATGAAAAGTGAAGACGAAGTGATCACTGATAACTGAACATCTACAAAATCTTTTATTTTACTGTAACATTCAAGTATAATAAAGATTGTTTCAAGAATATTTGAATTTTGGAAAATGTATGAGAAAGAAGTAAACGTTTCGGTTCACACCACAAAAATTGTAAAAGTGAAACGTTGTTCAAGACTACGAATATTTTACTGGTCATTTTTTAATGTTTTATGTGTTGATTAAATATTATTGAACTTTGATGATTAATCCGTACTATTAATCTCCTTAATTTACTGAATATTTTTAAGAAGAACATGTAATATAAAATGTTTGCATAAAAAATCACTTTTGATTTCTAAGGTACTTCTTGGGTAATCTATTGAAATGCCTAAGAATTCAATATCAGGATTCTTCTATCAGATGTTGCTGCATTTGTTATATTCTGAGGCATAGTAATGCCAATTTACTGAGAAACAACGGATGTCTATATTGATATTTTATTAGATACATTCTTCTCGGTATAAGACACGGTTCCAAATTTTTCTTCTTTTTTCCTTTTCCTCCTTTTATTATTTATTATTTATTCTTCCTTTCGGTTAGTATATCATCTTTATACTATTAGAACCATGAGATAATCAAAAGAAAAGCTGCTTCCTGGAAGAGAATTGCACTATTTAAACAAAATATCTATCAAATTCTTTTAAGTTCAATAACAAATTTGAAATCTTTTCACTTTCAAAATTTGTTATACAGTGTCATCGACGACAAAAATCTAAACATGTGCACTAACTAGAAATCAGTTTCACAAACCAAATTATAATTGTGACACGTACTAGTTTATTTACAAAAACGTAATTTGTATTGATAAGTAGAGTGGCTTTTTTTATTATGATTCGTTGGTGTAATAATAGTTTGTGTGTTTGATTAAATAAGAAACTTAATTTGCTTATTCCAAAGGAATGAACTTATACCAAATAATCGCTGATCAAAGAATTATCAAAGAAACTGCTGAAATTAAAGAATTACTTAAATTAGAAGCAAATGTTTGCCAAATAATTTATCTTTCCTTAATTAATAGTACAAATTCGTAACTTTGTTTATCGGCTTATGTGGATTTAATATTTGAAAGCAATAAATCAGCCTTTTGTTCATACTGTTTTATAAAACATTTTCGCTATTCAATATAATACATTTTCTTCAATACAAAAGCAAGTATTTGCTCGAATACGGACATAGATGAAGCAGTTCGCGTTTTGTACAGGGTTCACACCGCCGCCACTGTCTCTTCGCGCCCTTTACTCCCCCGCGACGAGCCTCTCGCGCCTCCGAGCGTCAAACGGACAGCACCCACCTCGCGTGCCCTCAAGTGCTTGAACGCACTTAAAGCGCCAATTCTGCACGTCCACTTGCCTCCCTCCACCCTACCCGCCCCTGCCCCGCCTCTCCCAAGCTGGATCGCAATTTTAGGCCCACCCCCACCACACTGCCGCCACTGCTCTCCCCGCCGGGCGCGCTGCAACACCCCACCACCCACTCGCCTCCTATCCGCCTCCCCTTCCTCTTGTCGCGACACCGTCGCTGTTCTCGTCCCGTCACCCATCGCACCGCCGACGCTGCTTTCGCCTCTTCTACTGGTCTTGCCGCTGCCCTTGCGATACACTCAATATCCTCTGCCTCTAGCCTAAGTCCCCCCGAGCCCCCGCTCCAGCCCCCGCCCTAGCCCCCGTCCAAGCCGCCCTTCCAAGCCCCCTGACCAAGTCCCCCGTCCAAGCCCTCCGCGTCCAAGCCCCCTTCCAAGCCTCCATCCAAGCCCCCGTCCAAGCCACCGTCCAGGCCCCCGTTCAAGCCGCCGCCATCTCCCTGTCCGGTTGCTTCTTTCATCTTTGCCTCCGTTCTGGTCTCTGCACCCACCCCTTTCCACCACTCACATGGACACCCCCTCATCCTTCGTTTCACTCCGGACTTTCACCTCTGGCCGCTACTCCCGCCACCCACAACCCCAAACACTGGACACGCCCCCACCCCCTCATACCCGCCCCGCGTGGCCGGACCTTTGTGGACGCCGCCCCCGCCGGCCGACGTGCTCGTGTCCCTTTATTGCCTCGTTACGCCCCGCCATCGATTGACCGATCGATCGATGGACGGGACGCGAGCGTTAGCCAGATATTGGGCTTGCCCGCTCGACTCGACATGTGCGAGGGGAGCGCGGTGCGGCTGGGGCCGGGCGGCTGTTGTCCCAGAACGCCGCGCTTCCCGGAAGTGCGAAGAGGGGTCGGGCGCTGTGAGCACGGGAGATAGCGCCCCCCGCCTCGGCCTCTTAGAGGGGCCCCACTAGCGCTTTGGTCGATATTGAATCCAAGTGAATTTAACGGAACTGTATTGAATAGCGTTGAATCTAGTTGAATAGTAACTAGTGCTAATGTGTTCTGTACACTGCAAAATTTGTAAGGAATCGTATAGTTGCTGCATGTGATACAACTCAAACATTGTTAATTTTTACAAGAACTGCTTAGTCTTAAACGAAACCGTTTATTTCGCGGCCGAAGAAAATTTGAAAGACTAGCTGGGCTTTAATCGGCATTGAATTCAAGTGCATGTGGAACACATAAATCGCATGTGGAATGCACGTAAATGATTTTTCGTGAGTGTTCATTACTGTAAACCGAATGCGAGAGAAAAAGTCTTATAAATCTTATTATGACAGTACGGGATGTCTCAGAATTATGAATACAAACATTTTGGGCTTTTAGATGGGTTAAAATGATCACTTTTTGCCAATGAACAAGTGAACTTGCACATTACGAAGTTACACGAATGTAATACTTACCCTGACAGATAGGAAACCCATCAAAACGAAGATATATCGAGGGTTCGCGAAATCTCTTTGAATGTCGTATTTTATGAATGTAAAGGTCGTATTTTTAAATTATTCTATGAAAATGTCCAGCACAAGTTCATTCGCAAAAAGTTATTATTTTCGATCTCTCTAAATGGCCTAGAGTTTGTAGTATTTATTCTGACACATGACATAGAAAACAACAAACAAAATATTCAATAACAATAATAAATTCAGCCGATCCGGTAGGCCGAGATCATTATGGCAGTAGTCTAGTGGATGACGCTAGATTAACGTGATTTGACCGTTACAAACGAAATTTTCAAAATTGCTTTCACGTTGCTTACAATTAGTGGCATGCATCAGCAAAAATGCTTTTGTACGGAACCACAAAATGGTTTTTTTAAGAAATAGCGCGCGCGCACACACACACACACACACACACACACACACACACACACACACACACACACACACACACACACACACACACACACACACACACACACACACACATCGGTCAAGAACAAAAAAGTGCCGTGTAGTACTGAAATAAATTAAATACTTAAACAAAAACAGTCTTCTCGAATATTGCAATAACACAGTGTGTATTTACATATTCACATGATGAATATACAGTACCACAGTTCTTTGCATTCCAAAAATATCAAAAAAGTTATTGTTTCATAACTAAACACGTCAAGCAACTATTTAATGGCGGGCGGCCTGTTCCTTGGAGCCCTGCTGTCCCTTAAGTAGTCATCCGCTGTGTCTTAAGTAGTAACGCAGTGAGTATAAGGTTTCAGTGAGTACTCGCAACATGAAAACAGACGGAACTTATTTTATTGTTTCACCAACATATTCATGTTTTCTGCGTTTTATTCAAGTTTCTGGGCAGCTCACAAAACCTTACTCATCTCTCACATGGATGGAGGCTGCATGGTTTTGTTTCAATTTTTGCTCTCATTGAAAACTACCAATAGAGATAACACTATCTTATCTTCTTATTCATATTTGGAGTTCATATGGTAGACTTTGAAACAATATGTCAGACACGGAAGCCAGCAAAAAAAGGCAAAAATGCGGTAAGCTACCCGCGTTGCTCTTCAATTTCCTGTCCTAACAATTAAATTTTGTACACAGTGTATCCACTTCCTAGTGGATTATATCTGAACTACGTATGGCGTCCGCACCACCTCTGTAGACTATATGCAAGATAACTCCCTCTTTTCTTAGTGTGTCGCATTTCGGTTATTCCGTGCCTCAAAGCAGGTCAGAAAGTGGGACATACGGTACAGTGTACCTTAATGAAATTTCATACTATAAACTTATAAAACTTTGAAATTTGATACAAACACTTCTGAATTGTTTTTATTTTTAAAATTAATTTTTATAAAAAATCTTTCAATTTAAGAATACATTCAGAGCACGCCCAATTGTTTTATAGATATCAAGATTCTAAGGGGTTCTGGCGCGAATTCGTTTATTCGGTACATCGGCGTACATCGTGAAATATCGCAATATGAAATTCAAATACAGCGAAGGAAATGCAACTAGTAGTATGAAATAAAATGTCTCACCACACGAGCGGAACTGTTACATTACTCGTTTGAAATTCCATAACGTCTCCTCGGCTGCAAACATCTTACTCGTCATGTAACAATTTCCATCCTTAGAACGTAAATTAATATTACGAAGTTGACACGTGATACGACACATGTGCTCGGAACTATGATGAGCAGTGTAAACGTAGGAGTAAATTTGACTCTCAAAACTGCTGCCAGTGGCAACGTGAATACATATTACATTTAACATCCAATGAAAAGGAATTACCTTTATCGATAAGATACTAAGCGTTATATAGATAACGTCATAGCAATCATAACCAGATCAATAATTTGCACACAGGTTGGGAATTTATGATAAATGTTTAGATGGATGGAATGGATCATTAGGTCGAAGGGTTTTATTTCTGCTTATCAAGTAACCACTTAAAGAATGGTAGTCAATTGACTTTGGAATAAAATGAAAAACAGTAGGATTAGAACATTTTCACAACTTTGGGATTCTTACATTTTTCTCCGGTATTGTTAAACTAATTAAACTGAGCTAACTTAAACATTTTTTCTCGATCTAATATCAAGTTCAATCATTAACGCTCGGGAATACAGTACAGCAATAAAACCACAGAAAATTTGTTTTCAGAAATATATTCAGATTTTAGCATGAAATAGCTTCCAGAATATTTCAGTAAGAAAAGTGAAACTTGACTCATTACATGCCAACATTACGTTGTTACTTAAAGTATAATTTCAACCTCCCAGTTCATACCATTACTTCATAAATTAAGTTTAAAAATTATGATTTTGGTAAAAGGCTTCAAAATACACTATTTTCAACATTTCTTTACAGAAAAGAACATTACTTTACAGACAATTTTTCCAAGCTACCTCATTAAAAATAGTATATTATTAGTTTTCTGAAAAAGTCAATATTATTAACCATGGAGTCATACAACTTCCAAAATGTCATCAAAAGGGCAGCAATATTCAAGAGAATTAGTAATCAATAGAAATTATATGGTTTATTTTTGTATGGTTTTCTCAATATGCAAGTAAGAAAATTGATTTTAGCTCTTCAATACAAATAACATTATTTTTTTAATCAAAAGTTTAAGTTCCGCGCCCTAACCCTTTGTTGTACAAATGACTTGTAAAATTGATGATTGTTTTTTCAAAACACCCCAAAATAGTATACATCTAAACCCCGTTTGCGGAAAAGTTCTTTCATAAAATAATTTAAAATATATCTCGTTAGAAATAGCACATTTTGAAGCCCCGAGAATTGATGTAAACTTTGGCCCACAATGCCTCGAGGTAGAGGCACAGTTGGAAGACATTGGCGATGGCGGGTTATATTTAACGAACGAAAACTCACGATTTTAATCCATTTGCATTTTAGGCTGATATTTCTAGAAAATTTCCAGAAATTTTTAATTTAATCCCAAAAAAGTAAAACATATGCACTGTACGGAAAATAGAACCCCAAACTCTGAATATTGTTCCAGTACTCTGCTCTGTTACTATAAAAAGGGGAGGTAGGTTTAGAAATTCTTACAAATACAACCAGTAGTCACTCATCAGAGCTTCAAAAAATTCAAGAAAAATGTTCATCCATTTCCTAGAAAAAGTTGAAAAGCCGCGAGGGATTCATGACAGAACCCACAAAAATTAAAGTATCTTATTAATCTCTTTAACGGGACATATAAATCTTATTTCTGACGTATTTACCAAGTTTCAACTCAAACGTTTTTCATATAATAGATTTATTCGTGATATTTCTTTCCAGTCTTTCCTTCCAGTGGATCTACATTTTTGGGAACTAAATTGAACATGAATCTTTACAGAGAAAAGGGACACGTTCATCAATAAAACTCTAATGATGCCAAGGTAAGAATGCCCTATCAATGAAAAACGTAATATTAATATGAATTTAAAATAAATTTTCATGTTCATAACAATTTAGTTGTTGAAATAATATTATGCACTTGTTTGGATTCCAAGAAATATTTTCTATGAATTTGACAGAAAACAGTAGGGTTTGTTATTGTATTACACAGGATTTTGCATATATTATCATCTCACGAAAAGTTGCAACGATTATTTTCTCATAAAATAAGTGTTTATTAGAATTATTAGAATCTTTTTCTTAAAAGTACTTTCACAAACAGTAATATTGTTGTGCGCCGTTTATTCCTTGCCTTTCTCAGCATTTTCCGCATGACACTCCGATGAGTGTAAAAAACCCTTTACCCAATTAAAAACGTTTCATTAATAATAAACGTTTCTTAATTCATGTAAATGCAAATATCGCATGCAGTATTTGCTTTTGAGAGTGTGTCCCTTTTTACTTTCTCGTATACGTACGTATATATGGAGTAATATACGTAGTATAGAGAAAGATATGTAATACTGAGCGAAACACCGGCGGATTTTCGGTGGACAAAAAAATTGTTGCCGAGCTCTGGTGGAGAAAAAGTGCATAAAACCAGTTGCTAAATTAAGAGAAGAAAATCCTCTAATACGTGGTGTAGTCAGAAACCCTGTTTTGTGGGTCCTTGATTCCGACAAATTAATTGGAAGCAAAACGTCCGTCCTTCCGTCTGTCAGTCTGTCCGTCTGTCCTTCCGTCCGTCCTTCCGTCCGTCCTTGCCTCCGTCCCTCCGTCCGTCCGCCTGTGAACACTACTAGCGCCTAAACCACACGTACGATCTTTTGCAAATTGAAGTATCGTATGTCGATCTGGCTCTAGTTGAAGCTTTGAAATTTTGAAAAACCTTCTTTAAAATTTAGGGGTATTTTATATGAGGTCTTACGGACATTTTCAAATTTTTCTCAAAAACGGTTAAAAATTCTTTCTTTAAATTTATTGATAAGAGATAAGAGTAAAATTAATTAAAAGATAAGAATAAAATACACTTATGAAGGTGGCATAGATCCGATTTTCACGGTTAACTCTGAATTTTCAATAATTGCCAAAATTTGAATTTTTTTCGAAAACTTCCTACAACTACAAAATTGAAAACAGAGATTTTTCTTTCAAATGAAATTTGTTGTCCATAAATAGTTCTTTCAATTAGGGCATGCAGATGTTTTTGGAGATGTTAGTAGTTTTCTTGCAATAGTGCGTGTAATATTTGCAATTTTAAAAAATAACAAAAACAAGATTTTCTCAAAAACGGCTCCAAACTATTCTAAATATTTGGTAAGGTTAGTGCCAAACGAACCGTATGCCGTGATATAAACGCAATATTGTTGTATTCTTTTATTTTTTCAAAAATTTCAAAAAAAAATGTTTACTTATCTCTTACGTCTGCAAAATTTACATTAAAGGCGATTTCTTTACTTTCTTATATTTACGAGTACATATGCTTTAAATAATGTCAAATAAAGTTTGTGGAAAACAACAGTTTTCTGTAAAAATGAATTGAATATTCCGCATTTCCAGAATCGCTCAAACGCCATTTTCTCAAAAATGGCTCTAAATTTTTTCTTCAAACTTTTTCAAGGGGTAGTGGTAATGGCACTGCTTAACATGACGTACATCTCATTTTGTGTACTCTTTTGTTTTCTAAAAAATTACCCAAATGTAATAATGTATACATTTTAATACCAAATTTTTCAATGAAAATTGCTATTTATGATGAGATTTTTGCATTCTTTAATATTCTTAAATTAATATTTAGGTTCTACTACTTGGAAACCGAAAAGTTGAGACAATTAAAAAATTATAATTTGGGCGGTGATAGATGGCAGCAGGCAAGAAGGAGGGGCAAGACTGTGCAGTACCAATCCACAAAAAGGAAAAGGAACTACGAGAAAGTCTGTGCCATTCAATAGCACCTGTAGTTAGTATTTTGTAAAGGATTTTGACTTTGCCATATTTTTGACAATTATTATTCAATTGCATATTAGATATAAGAATGTGCTAGATCATGTCTGCGAAAAAAAATTCCGCTGAATGGGATAATTCTGCTGAATTATATGTGTTAATGATCACAGATTCTAAAAATGACTTCCAGAATACTCCAGCATGTACAGATTGTTTTGCAGAATAAAAACAAATATTTAATGAAAGCATTAATTTTTACAGTGAACTAAATATATTTTATTGCAAGTAGTCAAAAATGTTTCTTTTATTTATACACAATTTTAGGTCTCTCTTTTTTCTTGTATAACATTTTCTTTTTATTTTAGTACTTCTTCGAACTAATTTCTTGTTTCCGTCTTTGATTTCAGGAGTGATCTAACAGTAGTCAGCTAACAAATTGACAATCCATTTTCCTCGGAAATGTTTCTCAAAATCACGGACATCCTGGCGGAATCTTTCATTCTTTTCTTTACTAGAAGCTCCCATGTTTTCAGAAAAATAGATAATATAGGAGTGTATGAAATAAACTTTGTAACTCATCTTGAGCTTTAATCGATGCTCAGCGACTAGCATGCGCTGTACAACGGTTTTGTAGTCAAGGTCCTTAGTATTCCCCAAACACTTGTGCACTACATTCTTGGAAGAGTCCCACACTTCGTTTTCCTCGTCTCCCATTGTTTCCATAAACAGGGGATCCATTAGAAGTTTTCTTATGACAAGGCCAGGCAAAACTCCTTCTTTTAACTTGGCTTCAGAGAGTTTTGGGAACTTGGAACACAAATATCTGAAACAAGGCCTATCTCTTGGCAGTGATTTGAAAACAATGCTTTATAAGCCCCAATTTAATATAAAGAGGTGGTAATAATACTTGTTCTGGTGGAATCAAGGTCGTATTGATGACTTTTTCTCGCCGGGAGTTAAACTGTCTCGAGAAGGCCAAGCCAGTTTGTATCCAGAGCACCTGAACAAAAAAAAAAACATAAACAAATAATGCAAGAATATTTTGTATAACATCCCTGCTGACCCAACAATATATTTAGTATTTTGACATCTCTACAAACAATCAATTGATAACCTTGATATCTGATTTTCTCAAGAATTGTATCCAAGTTATTTGTTTTCTTTCATATGAACCGTTTCACACGATCATGCGACCTTCCTGTTAATCTAAAACTACTTAATCTAAATCTACCACCCTCTACCACTACTCTCTTCAACCATTAATATTTTTTCATTTATCGCCAAGTTCAGCTTTAATTGATACCATTAATGAAAGAAGTCTTTGTTTAAGGTCATTTTAAACAAAAAACATAATAATATATTTTAAGTTAATTAAGAGTTTTACGCTAAATACAAAGAAAAAATTGAGAGTACACTGTCGAGATGGAACATTTTTGGTATTTTTTCGTTGACATCTGTAAGAAAATGTATAAAAATCCTATACAGTTTTTTACTTGCAGACCTGTGAATTAATTGAATTTCTACTGTACATACTTTACCTTTAGATTAACAGAAATAAATGTGAATCTAATTATTTAAACTAGTCAAATTTTTAAATTATAGACTCATATGGCTCATCTGAAAGAGGTATGGTCATTTCTTAACATTGTCACAACAATTTTTCAGGTGAAGAAATTACAATTTAAAAATTTATATTTTTATGTGCAATTTTGAAAATACTTATTATGTATTAACAAACATTAAATACGAGCACATAAATGTGTTTAACAATACACATGAACGTTTTTCTACTTTTTTACATTAACTGATATGTTAATTAACAATTAAAATATTTTTGCGAATTTAGGGTATTTTTGTATTTTTGTGCTTATCTTAGCGCTACCTGCCGGGAAATGCGTCCACTTTGCAGCTGAACGCCAGTGAGCTCAAAAAGTTCAAACGGTCAACCTTCCTGTAACTGTGGCCCATGGGAAAAGAGTAGGCGTTTAGTGCCCAATGTGCGTCAGCTTTGTATTGTGGTCACGAGTGCAACTCTCGTAGGTGGCTCATTCTCTTAAAAGGATTTGCAAATGTCAGATGATGTCGTGATGTTTCCCACAAAACATACGCACGCTACTGAATAAAAGTTGTTACCTCGGGAAAGCGCTATACAGAGAGAAAATATAAAAGAAAATGTTCCAGATATGGGTAAATGCTTTTTGAGAATACAACCGCGAAACAAATCAATAAATCATTGGCCGCGGCACGCTTTAGAAGACCGCATTTATGTATTATTTATAACTTATATGTATAGAAATCAGTATCATTGAGTTAATTTCAACAACTCACAAACCGACAGATGAGGTACTTTCCGAAGGTAGATGACTTTGGCTGAAATATGAGAATAAGGAATGGGCCAATTGATATGTGATGAAATGTGAAGATATGAAAGAAAATAAACTATGTAATTAATAGCTTATTTTTATACATATATGGTTAATATTTTCTGTACTGTTCATACAAATAATTCATTAGTTGGAAATTATATTGTTCTATTTCATTGATTACAATGTCGTATTTAAATGTCAATTTGGAGATTTCTCTGTTGTGTGTATGACGTATTTCTATGCTTCAGATGGAAAAGGATATTAATTTAAAGGAATATTTCTGTTCATGAAATATTGATCTCAATAGTAAACGATATTATTGATCTGGTATTTTCTAGATTTTTCTTCACGAATAAATTCTTGGTCCCTAGATCTGCATTTTAAAATGCAAAGTTGTTTCAAAACAGTTCTGCTTTGGTCACTAATGTTCTTTTTAAATATCCAAAAGTTACGTTCTGTAGAATGTTCTGTGCTTACTTATCTCTTTAATTAAAAAAAATAGAAAATTTTCAGAATTCATTTGTGCGAATAAAACTTTGCCGATTCGAAAAGGTAAACATCAGTTATTTTTTAAACAAATTTCCTAATTTTAAATTTCTATTTCAGTTCTAATTATTCTAATATTCATAGTAATTAATATTGAAATTTCGCTTGCATTCCGTAGAATATGTTCTGCATTGACATAAAGAACAATGGAAATGTTATTATCATAATATATGCAAGTATTAAGTTTTTATTATAATATGAAAATAATGATACATTTAATATTATAATGTTCGTTTTGATTACGTGACCAAACAAACATTATCTAGTTAAGCGTTTCAATATAATTTGGGCCGAGCGTCCTTTGTCCCTGATTCCATGATGTATGCTTTTTCACGCCCAGTCTTCCTACGTACAATCCGCAACCGCATCTATTTCCGAGAGCCACTGATCTCGCGTCACCTCCCGCCTGCCCACGCGCAACCCCTGATATTCCGAGGCGTCTGCCAGGGCAGGTGCGCTGCGCCTGCGCCGACGCATTCGCCACACCCACGCACGCACGACCCACGCCCTCGCGCTCGCCCCGCCACACTCCTCCCCGCTCCGCCCTCCCCATCCACGTCGTGTTCTGCTCCGGCTAACTCCAGAGCGCTGTGTCCCGCACAGCTCCGCCTCCGCACTATCACGTCCTGCTCCACCTCGCCCCGCTCATCACTGATCCCGCCACCCCGCTTTACCACGCTCTTTCACGCCCCGCCCTGCTCTCACCCCCCAAGATGTATAGTGACGCACCGCGACACGACGCAACGCGACGCTGTGCACAACACGCAATTATCGATAAATTTATAAAATACGCATGACGGAGTGACGTTATTGTTATCAATTTCGACTCTATATACGTGAACATAGCGGTTATTTCTGTCTCCTAAGTAGAATGGGTACATTTCATCATATGGAGTAACTCGATCTTTTCCCTTTCACTTCGAATTCGACCAATCGAATTTACTTCACACGATGTATGTGAAGTTATAAACTATGCGCAATGTAATTATTTCTGTAAATATAGATACTCGTAGGAAATTCAAAGAGATAAACGAAACCTCAGACTATCCTTCTCCAAGAACTGCAAAGGAACAATCAATGCTGTTGACTGTTGCGTTTGTGTCTTCTGGACATGTCTCCGTCCAACCACTGAGCAATGAAATTACTGAACTGCGGGCAAACATCGACTTTCATTTTGAAACTGCGGTGCGAAAGAAAACTTCTTAGTTAACTTCTCTGAGAAATCTTTTGGATATCAGATAAAGTTCAAAATATTTCAATGTTCCCAATTTATCCAGTTGTTGTTTGCTCTTCGTTTCAATGGAAGAAAACCTTTACTTTCTTAACGCTCTTCATAACAATCTACACCATTTCACTTGACACTTCAAGAACGTTCTTCTCTCCGTAACAATCAACATACTTGTAAATCATTTTATTTGTCAATTCAAAAACCATACCACATTTGTAAATTCAGGGCACCATACCACATGGCAACATACCACATAGCACCAAACCACTTGGCATCATACCACATGGCTACATACCACAAGGCACCATGCCACAAGGCATCATGTGGCACTGTGCCACATGATCTAATTACACATTGTCTAGTACCCCATATCCCAGTACTGGAGAGCATTTCCGGATAGCAGTGTAACAGGTGCTAACAAAGATAAAATATTGTCAATACAGGATCTTCCTGGTCTAAAACCACTTTGCTAAGTTTGACATCTGCATTTCAATTCTATTCCTTAGCACACGTCCATACAGTCTAAAGATGAAGTCACACTTATCCGTCTACAATTATTACAATCTTTTTTGCTGCCTTTTTCATTAATTGAATTTATATAAGCTAATTTCTATGATTCTGGCATTTTACCTCCTTTTAAAATGCCATTGAATATTTCTGTAAATAATTCCAAACCTATAATAGGATAATGTTTAACAAGCTCTATGGATATACCCAGGTGCTTTATTATTTTTCCGTATTATACTTTTTTACCTCTTCCAAATTCACCTCTGGTGCAATCGAATTTACCTGAAGTGGTTCATAGTCTATTTCCTAAAACTAAGTTCTACTTTCTCTCCAAATATTTTCACGCAAACGTGAAAGTTCTATTTTCACGCATAGTATATTTCAATACCATTTGGGTCTACTAAATGCCATTCTTGGATAGTATTCAATTTCATGGAATTGAACATTTTCCACGCCTCTCTGGATTTGGTATTGCCAATGCACTTGTCTAATCTGTCACATTCCCCCCCCCCATTACATTTTTTGCGTTCTTCACTTCTTTCTTGATCAAATAGTTCATTTTGTTATTTTCACTTTTATATTTTCAATCCTTTTATTGAAAGCCCCCTCAAATATAACTTTTTCGTTTCTTCAACTAGGTTCCTTATATCTCCAGTCCTCCACATATCGTCTTTTTTATATTCACATTTTCCCTTTCCTCCGAAAACTTCTTTATCTGCTTCGTTAGTGCATTTTTCTAAAAGCTGGTTTTTGTCTTCAGCATCTCCTATTGGGATGTGCTTTAATTTTTCTGCCATGCGCATGGAATAATAATAATAACAATAATAATAATATAATGATAATAACAACAACAACAATAATATAATAATAATAATAATAATAATAATAATAATAATAATAATAATAATAATAATAATAATAATAATAATAACAACATGTTGATTCTGGGCAAATATAAAATTACTGTCACACTCCAAGATTTTTTAAAAATTTACAATTGTAATATAATAAATATAATTATTGTAATATAGGACGAATTTGAGGTTTGCAAATCCTTTTTCCTTTCACGACACTACAAGTGTAGTATTAATGGGGTTTGTTGGAAGAGAATAGGGCATGATTTTTATTATTTATACTAGAGATGGAACCACCAAAATATGACGTAGGTATTGTAATATTTCTTTAAAATCTCTCTATTAATATTTGATTACTCTTTCCAACTCCCACTGGGGCACGCTATGGAAATTCACTTGATGTTTATTTGTAACTATTCACACTGGACTGATTATTTTCTATAAATATTTACTTAATTGATTTGCGCTGCACCGCTGACAGATTTTCTATATTTTGAAATGTTTATTAAGTTGATTCTATTACCATTTATTTTTGTGTATCAACATACAACCTGCTAGATCTTACCTTGATGTATGTGGTCGTGCTGTTTGTACTGACCTGCGATTTCAGGAAGTTCTGTTAATTTAATAATCTTTTCAATTGATGGCAACTGACCACAAATTATCACCCTTGTTCCAAGAAAATTAATAAAACTTTTATTAGCAATTTAATGTTACAATACCAAATGAGCTCATATTATTGAGATTTCTACTGTTTCTTTTATAAAATAATTATCCTTCCTGTATGGGTCCATTAAAGTGTGTGGCTTACTAATATCTTAGCGCGGATTGAAGACTTCTCGATTGCATTCCGGTTGGAACGTCCATTATGTCTTCTTCCTTGATGCCATCTAATTGATGTCAGTTTTATTGTCTGTCTACTGTAATATTCATGTTAAATTCTAATTAAAATGTCACCCGTGATTTTGTTAGTTCGTTTCCGGTTTGCCAAATCATTGTTTTAATTTATAATGCGTTCGTGAACTTTCCCTATTCTTGAACACGTGTGGGTATCTATTCGCAACTACCTTATGTCTAACAAAAATTGTTGAATGCAAGAAACATCTGCGATTTTTCCGTATTATAATTTCGCTCTCAAATATAAATCTCCTCCAAATTTCAATTAATGTTGAAAATACTTTTAACGTTCTTCACGTTCTTGATTATAAGACGCTGGAAATCTCAAACATAATTTCGCACCACACATTTCCCTAAGTCTGAAATAAAATCGCGATCCCCCAAAACCGCGCGTCCCATCTGATGGCGATCGTGAAGTACCAAGCTGATGTGTCGCGGTCCACTGCTAGGGATCCAAAAAGGTTGAAATTGCTTTTCTTCATCACGCCTCCCACACACATATTTTTTATATATTACAAGGGGCCTTGTTTCCACTGTATTCCGGCTTGTCACTACATTTGTTCGTCCTCTCAGGACTAGTTTATTTACAAGTCACCCTGACAATCTGTATTCCTTGACGAGCTAGAATATACTACATACATAGAGTGGCTGAAGCGCCTCCATTTTTGCAGCAAATTGAAGACATGTTTTTTGCAGTCAAAGCAGCGCCTTCTGGAGAAACAAGTATTCTAGTATTCCGTTTAGCGCTGGTTAAGGCCGGGTGGGCGCGAGCCACGCGTAATATAAATCCTCTTACTCTGTGTTTCACGACCAAAAACCAAACATTTACAAACGAAATCACAATGCGTAAGGAGAACGAATTGAGAAACTTTAAAAATACGTTGCTTCCTGCGTCGGTTATTGTCATATGAATGAAAGCTGTTGATATGTTATTGTAGTTAGCATTACACCTGAAAGTAAATGTTATTGCAACAAGATGTAAATAAAAAGATCACAAATAAGGCCGCAAACTTGAAAAATGATATATTTGTGATTTGATGACATCTATTTGTATAGTTAGGTGTCGAACATACTCAAGCCATTGTGAATATTATTATTCTAACCACTAAGATAATTTAAATTCAGAGAAACAAAAATACATTCAGAGAAATATAAGATGTGATACAAACAACACGTCGATTCAATACAACAGTTCTTCACGCCACCATCAGGCACCTCTCACGTTTTTACTGCAAATAACATGGCGGACCCTAGTTTGGCAAGCGTCCACCAAGAGCGCTGAAATCATAGGATCAGCCACTCTGTGTAGTATATTCTAGCTCCTTACCTCAATTGCACATTTCGAGATATGAATATAGGGAGATGGCATGACGTCACTAACTTGAAGCCACCTCCGTCATATTGGTGAGTTCAGAAAGCTTGTAGCATAGACAAACTGCGTGTGAGTGCTTTGTGGCTTGTAGCTGTTCTTGTGTTCAGTAGTGTTGTTTAGCATCGTTTTTAATATTTAAAAGTTGTGTTCAAAATAGCTAGCTTTTCGTAACAGTTCGTTGGCAGCCTAGCAATTACAGCAGGTTATGTTCGGCTCATTTCCAAGAACATGGTTTTGGTAGAGTTTCTATATATAAATAAACTTCTATATAAACTCAAGCAAAATGGCTGTCGTATATGGTTATAGTCGTCCTACGTATTCCTACGTCTCAAGCAGCTTATGGCGTATTGTTTGGTCTGTGGAAACAAAAGATATATTGGTGTTTTGGACCTACCAGTATGGCGGAATGGCTTCACTTTCTGAACAGGGAAGAGGTTGGTAACGGCACCTCCATGTATTCATAGCTCCATGCCTCCCATACATATATTCTTTATATATTACAATGGGCCTTGATGCCTTTCTATTCCGGTAAGTCACCACATTTGTTCGTCCTTTCCGAATTAGTTTATTTACTGGTCGCCGGGAAAATTTTTATTTCTTGACTTTCCCCTATTCTGTATGCCTCAATTACACGTATTGACATAATATTTACTGAACATTACCATGTCGTTCTTGTAATAAAAGTGGGGGTCTTTCTGGCTTATCAGAGTATGTTTTATGTAAATGTATTATTTAAATAATCTTAAATTCTTCTGGCAATATTTAAGGAACAAAAAAACCTATAAATTATTCAAATATAAAATGTCCACAAATAATAATTTACATTCTATTACCTTTTAGATATTTGAAGAAAATGAAACCTAATTTAATTGTTCAAATGATGGAAAATATTCACTAATGAAATGCAGATTGAGGATGACCGTAATACTCCTCCGTCACGCGGGTTGCATAGGTCTTCCTTCCTGAGTGACGCGACTGGCTTAGGAACACGTTCGTTTTTTCCCCGCCAAATGGGAAAGAAACTGGTCTTTGAACCTTACTTTCCTTTAAAAATACATTATTTGAAACAAATTATTAAATTTTTTTCTCAAAACATTTTTGATTGAGTAAACTATTCCTTATTTGAATAAAACGTGATTCGATTTTATAGTAAATTTAATTTCTTCAGTGAACTCCATTTATACTTGTATGCAATATTTAACTTATACTTGTTATACTTTTTAATATTTTAATTATGTTTATTATTTCAGTGAAACAAAAAAAACATTTTTTCAACAAATATTCTCTCAAGATTTGTCTTGCCATTCATGTTTTAAAGGCGATTTCAGGAGAAAACGTACTTGAACATTTTAGAAACCCTAAGTAGACTTACTCAATACATGCTGCAGGTCAAATACTCTTTTTATTATTATTAGATAAAAATTATTTCTCTAATTTAATGAAATGTTTCGTCGCAATGTCTGACAAAAAACGAAGCAAAAATACTATATAAAAATGTTAATCTAATGTGGATTTCTTATTGTCTAAGAGAATATGCGCACAAAATATTTATACTTAAGTTCAAAATTATTTGATATTTGTAACACCTCATTTTAAACAAATATTAAAAATCTATTTTAATTAAATATTAAATAATTATTCATTGATTTGCTGAAGAATTTGTGTTTCAAACACAATCGTGAAGCACCAGTACAGTTTGCGACATATTCTTCCACCACCTTATTCACGCTCTTTTATTTCAGACATCACCTTGGTCGTTAGCATTGACAACACAATTTTTGTGAGAAGTATTGACATCTGCACTGTGAATACTCAAACCTCTTCGCCAGACTACGCGGAAAATAGTCACCTTTTTATTTGAACGAGAAAAGACAAGAAAAGATATCGAAATGAAATTCGGTACCTACATTTATACTTAAACTCATCCTGATAATGATATTTACATAATAAGCAGTAAAATACCAATTTGTAGACACTTCATTTGCACAGTTTAGCATAATTTTGCCAGTTAACAGTACCTGAAAATTTTCTCGAATGCTTGAGTTTCCAAACTTAACTTTGTACATCACAAATTTTCAATGGTCTGAAACTTTCTGAGAATAACAGAATACACTACAGATAATATATTAGTTTTTAGACTGAAGTAGTTAAGTAATTGCTTTAGCACCATAGTTGAGTGTATTAATTTCTAGTTGATGTTCCCGTTGTTGACGATTGTTGATTCGTGTGTTGTTGTTGTTTTCAAAATAATTCATTGTTCTTTTAAAAATTTGAAATAATTTTATTGTTTAAAGATTTGTTTTCCCTAAACACCAGTCTTACATACTTAAATTATAATACATTTTGTCAAAATAATATTATCTGCGTAACATGTATTATTTTGATAAAATAATGAATGTGAATTATTTGTAGTTACTAAGATGCCATTTGTTAAAATATCAGTTATCAATTACAATCTGATTTCACATATATTCAATACCATAAAGTGAGGGTGCGATGAATTGTAAACAAGAAAACAAAAAAAAAAGAGAGAGACACAGACAGAGAAAGAGAGAGAAAGGGAGAGACAGCGAGAGACAGAGAACTAGTGGTCATTATCTAACAAGATAATTCATTGAATCGAGAAATTTGCTACGAAGTAACAAAGCGTTTTCAGCAAAATAACATAAGAAACATTTGTTCATACCTTTTGGCAGAACAAACTATGGGTGTATATTAACAATAAATTACACAACTATACAAGCAATCGATAATGTACTTGTGCATCTGCACAAAAAATGCGAAGAGCAATTTGAAGACAGGCTGAGCTTAGCTCAGAATCAGCATTACTGGTGAATCTGCAGCAGCTCTAACCGGGACGCCCTGGGTTTTGAGGTGAGATGAGGGCACGGCACCGACGGTGCCGTATTTTTAATATTCGCAACGTAGCTAATCGAATTCTGGAGGAAAGTTGCAGCGGCCAACTGCTCCAATCGATAGTTTTTCGTGGTTTCTGCGTTTGGTGTCAGGCAAAACAGGAGCAATACCTTAACAAATGTGTCACTATAATCAATCGCGCACAATATTTTCTTCTTCTTCCATGTTCTTCTTCCTTGTTCTATCTTCTCTCCCTACCCACGTACACATTACATTTACAGTAACTATACTTTCCGGAAGACCAGTCGAGAACTAAAAGATTGCCTCGGCTGGAGCGGTCCTCCGCTGTGGGAGATACTTGTCTTATGGAGAGGGAAATCCTCCGTTAGACGCGTAGGTCAAAGCAGGATCTTACTATCGTGTGGAGAGGAACTCTGCCACAATCCGGAAGAAAATATTCACTACACTAATGGGACTAACGATCATAGAGCTGACGTCTCATAGAGTGGGCGAAATATCCATCAATCGATTTTCGAAAGGGATCGCAGGTTCCTGTGGCTCGCTTCTTTCTAGGCCAGCGGGTGGCCGTGTCGGAGAGAGAGACGCCACACCCTGCAGATCCGAGCCACGCGCGGCGCAGGGCGCGGATTGGCGTGATGTTCACTAGGCACGCCACTTCATCCTTTTAATGCAGCCGCCACCTTTACAGGACTCCAGAGCCCTCCCCGCCTTCCCCCACCCCCACCTTACTTCGCTCTGCTCCGCGATGCGCTGCCCTTCCCCGCCCTGCCCCGCCCCACCCCGCTCCTCCCCGCCGCGCCCCGCCGCACCCCGTCCCGCCCCGACCCTCCCAGCCCCGCCCTGCCCCGCCCATCTCACTTCTCCTGGCCTCGCCCTGCAGCACCAGGCCTCACCCCATCGCTCCCCGCTCCTCCTCCGCCCCGCCACTCTTCTCCGCGCGGCGCCGCATGAATCCACCTTTTCGCATCTCGCACTCGCGATCTTTTCCTTTCTCGGTCGTCGCGTGGGCGTGTATTCCTAGCGTTTGGTGTACATTATTTTCCTATTTCTCTCTCTCTCTTTTCTTTTGCATCGATTTCTCTCCTTCCAATTCATTTTCACTCACTCCATCTTACATTCTCCCCTCTAAATGAATTCGATGACACACTGACTACAACGAATGTGAAGAGAGTGAAGGAAAATTAAATGAGGTATCATGTTTAAATTTATTTATTTCAAGATGTGTTTTCTATCTGTTTTAGAAAACCTCATTAGGAATATCCAAGACGTAGTAGATGTTCCCTGTGGCACTCTTGCAGATATTTTGAAGGCAGAAAATTCTGCATTGCTAACCCATACTGAATAGGTAAGGAATTTTTCAAAAACCTTACATATATTTTGTAATTGAGATATGGGTCTGAAGTTACTTGGGATTGAAAAGTATTTTGTTATTAGTGTGATATGTGAATTTTTTAATGATTTTGCAAAGTATCTAATCAAAAAGCTCCTTTTAACAAGACCGCAAAATTAATATTGGTCGTTTTGAGTTACTCCTTTAGAAACGTGTTACGTATTACATCATTTTCATGTCTGACGAGAAATTTGGCCTTTTCTTCAGAATCAGTAATATTAGATTCAATAATTCAATAACGTTGAAAAAAAATTGTTGTTTTTAAGTGGGGTTATCATGTTAAACCGCACGGGTTTCCTCTGAATAATTCCAGGGAAATTGGCGACCCTTATATACGCATGACGACCAACCTGTACTTCCGGGTCTCCTCTCGACCTTATCCTGCATTAGTTTCAATCTCATTCGGGACCATTGCTCCCCGACCACAAACCGGTTCCCGCCAGAAAGTCCACCCACGCCAACATCTTCGTCCCTAGTCACGCCCCCTAGCCGCTCCGGCACTGCCAGCCACCCCCACCAGCCTCACTCACTCAGTCCCCCGCCCCTTGACACGCCGCGGCGCGCCGCCTTGACCTGCCTCCTGACCCCCCTTGACCCGCCCCCTTGGCCCGCTCCCTTGAACCGCCCCCATGACCCCCCTCTTGACCGGCTCCCTTGACCAGCCCCATTGACCCGCCCCATTGACCCGCCCCATTGACCCGCCCCATTGACCCGCCCCATTGACCCGCCCCATTGACCCGTCCCATTGACCCGCCCCATTGACCCGCCCCATTGACCCGCCCCATTGACCCGCCCCATTGACCCGCCCCATTGACCCGCCCCATTGACCCGCCCCATTGACCCGCCCCATTGACCCGCCCCATTGACCCGCCTCTTTGACCCGCCCCCTTCACCCGCCCCCTTCACCCACCCCCTCCACCCGCCCCCTTCACCCACCCCCTCCACCCGCCCCCTTCACCCGCCCCCTTCACCCACCTCCTTCACTCGCCCCTTCACCCCTCCCCTTCACCCGCCTCCCTCACCCGCCCCTGCAACTGCCCCCTCCACCCTCTTCACCCTCCCCGTTCACCTTCGGCCAGCCTGCTCCCTTTCCATCCCCAATCGCTCCTCTGCCACTGTCACTGCCCCATCACCCGCTCCGGCTGGGCCAGTCACACTCACTCCTCCCAGCTGTTACCGCTGTCACTCGCCCCCTCCACCCTCGCACTCTCCGCTCCCTTACCATCTCCGATAACTCCCCCACCTCCACCGCCTCATCAGCCTCTCCGGCTCCGCCAGCCACCCCTACTCTCACCACGTACCCTGGCCTACTCTCATTTTCCGCCCTCGCCCTAGCCAGCCGCCTCGCCTCGAATTACCCGCTCCCGCTTCCCCCCTTCTCCACCCAAACGCTTCCCCTGCCCGCCTGCGCTCCTCCCCTTCAGCCTCGCTACCATTGCTCCCGCACCGGACATGTCACGTCTCCCGATACACCCTCCATCATCATCACCACCACCGCCCTCGTCGTCACAATCACTACCTGCGAAGCCACCTCCACCGCATCCGCCGCGAGCGCATGCATTGGCCGTTGGCCAAACATTTGAGTAGACGCCCAGAGCGTGTTGATACTGCGCCGACTGGCTCTTTGTCTGCCCGACCGCCCGACCGCCGCCGCCGCACCCTCGGCTCGTGCGGCCGACAGCAGGCGCTCGCGGCGCGTTGCGCGGCTAATAAGCTCTTGACGCACGCCTTCAGGCGCGCTTCCCGGGCTGGCGGACGGACGGCTGCGGGTGCGCTGAGATGTTTGTATACGAGGGAGTGGGAGACGGACAGGGAATGAGAGTAGAAGAGGAAGAGAGAGAATGAGAGTAAAAGAGGGAGAGAGAGAATGAGAATAAAAGAGAGAGAGAAAATTAGAGTAAAAGTGAGAGGAGAGACTGAGAGTAAATGGTAGGGGAGAATGAGAGTAAAAGATAGGTGAGTGTGAGAGTAAAAGAGAGGGAGAGTGAGAGTCAAAGAGAGAGGAGGAATAGAGAGAGAGTTACGAAGAGAGAACAAAGAGGAAGGCAGGGAGAGAAGCAGAGAGGGGAAGGAGAGAATTGGCGTGTACTTTCACAATATTGTGCAGAGACCCACATATACTAAAAATGCTCAACAGTTACACCCATCCATACTCATGCACCTCATTTTAAATCACATTCAGAAGGTGATCATTGACTCCCAGCTTTGCCCGTCTGCTATATCACAGATTGTCAACTGGACGGCGTACGGTACATCTAAAGAAGTTACTTGCAACTAGTTCAATGTATCACTGAGGCGCCTCTCTTCGCCTCCACATCAGTCACAAGACACTCCGGCCAGCGACCGGCTTAGGTGGCTAGGTGCATCAATTGCTGTCACTTTAGTGTCTCTGACCGGAAAATCCTAGGGTTCGAGTCCTGACGGTATCGGATTTTCGTCACAGTGTCAGAGCTACGTCGAAGCACAGTGTGGAGAGGAATTCTAGCGGCCGACTGCTGAATGAATACCGGAGCAGTGCCCTGTCAAACGGTCAACGATCTATGAGTAAATTTTCCTTCCTTCTCCTTGACTCATTCTTTTCCCTTACGCTCCCTTACGCTTGCATGCACTACAGTACCAAACATGTCGAGAGACCCTTCAGGAGCTTAGAGTTAGTCCTGGCTGGAGAGGTCCTCAGCCTGAGAAGATATCTGGCATAGGGAAACGCCATAAGCGAAAGTGAATGTCGACGTCGCACTTTCTGTCCCAGCAGGGAAGGATTACCTCCACCACCTCCCGCGATTTACCGCGCACCTCACTTACGGCACTAAACAATCAATGAGGTTTGAAAATCGAGTTTGGAAACATTGATTCCTGAACGCGCTGCATTCCTAGCAGAGGCGGGGTGGCGTGTTGCGGTGCGCCCGACAGTGAACACAAGAGGCCCCGGGAGCCCCGCGCGGGCGGCGCTGTGGAATTCCAGTTGTCAGGGCGCGAAGATACGTCCGCTGGGCTCCCCCCCCCCCGCCCCTCCGGCTGTCGGTCTGTCTGTCGCTCGGGGACGAGCGATGCTTGTGTTTTCACGCTTCGTGTTTGGCGATGAAATGGGTAGCGTAAAAAAATTCACTCTGCCTGTGCGGCATTCCTGCCTTCCAAAGGTGTTGACAAGTGCCTTTTTGTGTTCCAGCGTTACAAACGACCGTTTATATTAAAAGAAATTGTTCATCAATTGATATCTTACGGCACAGATTATGGCGTATTTGCAGTCTATGGCACCAATATTTGTATAATTACACATTCAGTTAATCGTGGGGTGGCAGTGGTAAACCGAACCGACCACCATTATTCTCACATGTCAAATTCCTGAGACGTCACAATAAAGTCCTTTGCAAAAGTTAACAGCGATTTCCTAATAAATTTGTGTTGTTTTCAAAAAATAATACCTGCAACTCATTTATAATGTTGCTTTATTGCATACGTTTCAAAAATTTGAAAAGTCGCTCCTGTCGTTGCTCGTTCATGCAATAAAGCTCATTCATGCAATACATCTTAACTTTATAAAATAGTAGCAAATTGTACGATTATCTCATTAATTTCTGCTTGATTGTTCGACCTTTAATAACTGAATAAGAAATGTGTTATAATAGATTTGCAGTTCATTCATATATAGTTTTATAAACACTAAAATGTAGCATGGAGTGACCTCTCTTCCAGGCACTTCATATTAAACATTTTTATTGTGCTAACCATGTTTGTGATATTAAGGTATAAGCATACAATTATCTGGTTTGTCTGTTCTCAGGCAGAGAAAGTGACATAAAAAATATCGCTAGAAATATTTTTTAGATTTGTTTCATTACAAAAATAAGTATAACTGTGGTCAATATCATGAATGAATGATACATATTTCTCTGTCTCTATTCCCTGACCCCCTGCCTCCCTCTCCCCGGAACTCCAGGTATAATTCACACACTTTCTCACTAAAAAAATCACTTCACACAATTAACAAATATAAACGGAACTAACATAAATCGTACTTACTATATATACTTTTTGACGTGTTGTATATATACTTTTAATAAATTACCACTTTGTGAACATTTTTTTAAAATTTTTTTTCTCGGTATGTATTCATAAATATCGGTGTGAAATTGATATTCAACAACCCGTCAAAGCAGTGGACGATTTATTACTTACACAAAAAGTGCTTTCAATTATATTTGAGTGTTTATTAATTTCAGGAACATTGAAAAATAGAGATTGATTTATGGCAAGGTGCTGACAACCTTTGCCTGTTAGACAATTATAATATCTGCTGAAACTGAAGATCGTAGTGGATCCAGACTTAAGATTTAGACACAGGTTTCAAACCTCCGAAACCTATTTCCTATTTACTCTTTTACCTTTACCTTGCCAAAATTATTCTCGTGCATTTCAACATTCGTTAACATCCAAACGTCCACTTTCACTCCCCTGAATCATAAAACACATCATCAAACTTAAAAAAAAATTTGGAGCATATTTGCTAAGGTGAGTTTTTTATAAATTGCACTAATTTCAATCAGAAATTACGCAAAAAGGACTCGTCGAACATATTGACAGACGAGTGATACAGATCGATTTTTCTGTATCAAGGACACGCAAAATATGGATTCTGATTACACAGGTGTTAGAGAAAATAATTTACTATATAAAGGAACAAGATTTATCCACTTTTTCGTAACCAGGACCCGGCAACAAGAGTTTTTCAGTCGAAAATTTGCCGTTTTAAGTTGCACGATTACAACACATTCTAGGGTAAGTCAGGGCGAAAAAAGTAAGCGTGCGAATATCACAACGCTACAAGGAATGATTAGAAAAAGTCGGAGACGAGGCGCACCGGCATGTACGAGTACATTGAATAGCGCAGCCGAGAAAATTGAGTTGCGAGACGAGGCAGACAGCCGCACCTCCGGCCGCGCCCTCGCCCACGCAGCTGCACGCGCGCACACACGCAGCAGCCACGCAGCTCACGCGCGCTGCGTGAGTGCGTGTGCGTGAGCGAGCGCTGGCGGCCGGGTGCGCAGGTGGGTGGCGTAGCGGGGCGGAGCGGGGCGCAGCGGGGCGGCGCGACGGCGGCTGCGCAGTGCAAAGCCCGGGAGCCCCGGCGCGGCGGCTGCCCCGGGCCACGTGCGGATGCGCGGTGGCACCTGGCCGCTGCCACCCTCGCTGCGACCCACGCACCCCACGCTTTTCATTGGTTGATTGATTGATTTTTTCGTGTTTCCGGGCACGTCAACTACTTTGGTCATTTGTCCCGTTTGTGTAGTGCATGTTTTTTCCGGCGACGGCGGTGAACTTCCCCCTCTGGATGGCGAGATCCGGCGCCAACCTACCGTCGGCTAGTGGGGTTTCTCCCTAACCAGAACTCTCCCACCAGCGGGGCACCGCCCCAGTCGGGACAAGCTCTAAGCCCTCGACCGGTCTCCCGGAATATGTGGTAGTGTGGTGCATGTTAGTGTAAGTGCGAGTCTAAGGGGAAAGGATAAGACAAGGAAGAAGAAGGACAGATCTCGCGCGGTCCGTGGCCCATTTGATAGGGTACTCCTCCGGCATTCGCCTGATGTTGATCGGAGAAACCACGGAAAACTACCGCTCAGAGCAGCCGACCACTAGAATTCTCCTTCAGACAGCGACTGAATTCGACATAGCTGAAAAGCTAGTGTCGAAAATCCTGCCGCCGTCAGGACTCGAACCTAGGACCTCCCGGTCAGAGGCGTTGCAGTGACATCAGTTGATGCACTGAGTGCCCTACGCTTTTCGTCTCGTCCCCGCTCGTTCTTGTCTCGCACCCGCTCGGTCTCGTCTCGAACCCGCTGGGTCTCGTCTTGAACCCGATCGGTTTCATTTATAACACGCTCGTTCTCGTCTCGCCACCTTTAGAAATCGCTCGGTCTCGCCTTGAAAGCGATCGACCTCGCCTCGAACCCGTTGTTTCTTGACACAGCTTTGTCTCCTCTGGACTCGATTCGTGTCTCCTTCGCTGTCTCGCTACTCTCCACCTTGTCAAACATTCCCCGTTCTGATTTTTGTGCCCCGCACGTCCGGTGTTCCAGACTGTTCAGTTCCTCTCTAGCCCACTTCGCACTACCTCGTCGCATTCTATCCCGCCTTAGAGTTTCCTTCCCTACACTTTTTCGCACTCTCCTATGTGCTCTGATTTTTTTCTCAGCACTCTTTTCTATTCCCCCACTCTTCTCCGATCCGCTTCTTCCATTCTGTTCAAATCGGTCTCCATTTCGAATATTTCTATACCATTCTCCCTCTTCACATGTGAATTCTCTGTCTCTCTCTGCCCAACTCCATTCTGTCCCTAGCGAGCAACTCGCTCCGTCCCACCCATTGCTGTTGCTCTCCGCTGCGCAGCGCCCGCCGCAGCAAATGTCAGGCGGCTCCCGGGGCGGGTCACCTCTTGCCCGGGCGTCGCCCTCGCCCTGACCGCCCCTGGCGCTCGGGGACCTTCCACGAAGGGACGGCGCAACGCGGCCGCTCGCTGCAACGAGGCCCATCCGGAGGGCGGATTGCGCGCAAGGGAGCAGCCAGTTGCGGCCGAAGCGAAAGGAGCAACCAATAGCATGCGCGGAAGTTGCAAAGCCGCGAAGGCTAAGGACCAGCTGAGGTCTCTTCGATTGATGTCGTCACTGTCACTGACCGGGACTTCATAAGGTTCGAGTTCGGATAAGGGTTGATTTGGAAGAGTCATTTTGGGGTCAATTGGAAAACTGAGAAAAATGATGTTGTAGGTCTTCCTTTCCTGTAATAATATCAGTGCTTCAGAAGTATATTGCAGTATCGTTGGCAAATAGTTCAATAGATTAATAAGATGGAAAGTTCGTATAGGGGCTGTGTTTACTATGTTATATATTACAGAGGATCTATGATGAATTCCTGTTTTAATATGGTGGATGGTGACGAAAGAGCTCCAGGGAGGACTGAAAAAAAAAACGATCTACAAGGAAATGTTCGATAGTACTTGTGAGATATTATGGGCTCCCGATGCCAAGAGGTTTGTGTAAAATACTTGGATGTCAGACCGTATTTAATGCTTTGGCTATACCAATAACAAACGCTGCTGTGTTTAATGACATAGAAACCTTTTATGTATTCAGATAGTCGTACTGACATAGGAATCTCAGGGCATCATTGATATTACTGCAGCTGACTGCGAGGTCCTAGAGCGCGATGGTGACAGGATTTTCGACACTTGCTACAAAGGGCGAATTCAGCCGCTGTCAGGAGGAAAATTCTAGCGGTCATTTGAGCTGCTCGGTAGTTTACGTGATTTCATTGATCAACACCGCAGGCGATTGCCGGAACAGTACCTTAACAAGTGTGTCACAGATCGCGCGCGGTGTTTCCTTCCACTTCCTTGTCCTATCCCCGCCCTCACTTACACTGTCACATGCACTACACTCTCACACTTGTTGGGAGACCAGTCGGGAGCTTTGAGCTTGCCCCAGCTGGGGCGGTGCCATGCTGGTTGGATATACCTCGTTGGGAAAACACCCCAAGCAGACGCAAGTCGGCGCCGGATCTCGCCATCCAGTGGGGGAAGATCACCGCCACCTCCCGATGAAAAAACATGCACTACACTTACGGCACTAGTGTCCTCAGCAGTTGATGCGCCCAGAATCACTAATCAATCAATCAATTTAAATAGCCGTAAGTTTGTGGATTTGTGAACAATACAAATTCGTGAGGTAGTATGGCGTGAATATGAATGAGATGAGATATTAAAAACTAGATTTTAAAGGAGAACAAAATGTAATGACATTCAGTGTCTATTTCAACTTATCATGCAGCGTGAATAATTAGACAACTTAGCTTTTTATGTTAAACAATTATTTCAAATATTTTTGTTACTTGAATAAACAGACAACTCAACTTATATTACGCCCGAAAAATCCTGATTGTTCTGACAGTCCATAACAAGCTCCTCGGGTCGCTGGTGTTTAAAAAGAAAATAAAAATAAAACTGAAATGCATGTCATAATTAAAAATAGTTACATTTATTCCATTCATACCTTTTTCAAGATATGTCCCACGGCTATTTATTCTACCAGGCACTGAGGATAAGAAATCCATATTGCGAAGAACTTACAAAGGACTTACTTGTCTTGTGCAGTAAGGTGACGGAAAATACATACAGATTTCGTGCATGTTTGTTCTCCTCTCAAACAGAAAGCGCCGAATGCTGAGGAAACAACGTACGAATGCAAATGACAATGCAAATGAAGGCACACATTGTAAACGCGTGTGCTGATGAAAATGTGAAGAAGGATCAATATGTGTGCCCGTGGAGGAGATTTTTTTACTGGCATTCTAATTAGACAAACTCTCGATATTATTCTGATAAGAAAAATTCGCTTCAAACATCTTAACATTGGGAAGTCAAATTCAGGATAACGGGATAAATCCATCACGTTACTTGAAGCTAAAGTTTGGGAGTGCAATATTTAAACTTATATCAATGAGCAAAAAATATCACTATTTATTTACATTATTTCTATTATTATTATTATTATTATTATTATTATTATTATTATTATTATTATTATTATTATTATTATTATTATTATTATTATTATTATTATTATTATTGCAAATTCTGCAAACGATTCAGTGGGCCAGTAGCCACTTATCAGTCTTGGGCATTTTAACACCCTATTTCCATGAAAGTTTTGATTGTTCTCCCGAATGCGAAACATCATTTAACTGAAGTGTCGTTGTCGCTAGTAAGATGAGAAGTCGAGTTTGAGTCGCAGTCTGAGACCGTAAGGAAAGTGCCAATATATCCTGAGAAACACGACGCTCCGACAGACTTCCGTAAAATGCTTCAAATTATGCAAATAAAAATACAAGAAAGTTTGTACTGATGCAACATCTCCAGTTTTCACATTTTCTCAATTTTGGGACCCTAATACGTTTATTTAAATATTACTTTTGTAATACTACAGAAGATAAAAGCATGCACCAATAAAACGTGAAGTTCCGTTGAAATCTCGAAATCGATTTTAATCCACATCTCATAATATTCTCTATACAACGTATATTACTTAGTACGTTCACGACAAAGTAATAATTCCTATTTTTGAAATTTGGACAAACTGTGATATTTGAAAATGAAATATTCTTGTCAAATAAGGGAGTCCAGCAATTTTAATGACATATCTATTTTCCACTTCTCACACAATGCAGTATTTTTATTTCATTTGCTATGGTTTGGTGTATAATTTTCTTCAGTTTAGCTTCATGTGCGTAACAAAAAACCTCTCTAAGAGAAATATTTCAAAATTTAAATCTAATGTATTAGTTTTGAAATTATTCCGTTGCAGTCTGAAATATTATAAAAACAAAAATGTTTCGTTATAACCCTTTAGCTTAAACATAATTATTACTTTATTACTTGAATTATTACTTTACGCATTTTATTTTCTCGCTACGGAGTAGAGAAGAAGTGACGTAATGCTGCGCGAAAAAGGTCGAATGTTTGCCAGAAAACTTATTACAGGGCCCTGGTATCTAAAAAGTGGATAAATCCAGTTGCTAAATTTAGAAAAAAGTCCTCTAACATGTGGTGTAGCCAGAGTGCTTGTTTTGTGGTGTAGCCAGAATACATACTGCACGAAAAAATGAATGTCAGCAAAACGTCTGTCCGTCCGTCTGCGATCAACTAGCGGCTAAACCGTTCAGCCGATTTTCCCCGAAATTGATATTCCCCAATCGATCTTACTGATGTCACCGTCCCTTGAATTAGAAACCGATATTTTAATTTTGGAGGTATGGGGTGCTTTATATGAAGTCTCATGGACATTTTCAAAATTTTCAAAAAAATGTCTCTAACGCTTTTTACTAAATTTTGTTGTTGGATATTGTGAAGAACGTTTAAGAGAATGGTGCAGGTCTTGTCCGTACATATTCGTTGAAAACTCTGATTTTTCAAAAATTACAAAAGTTTAACTTTTTTTGTCTTGCTACAAGTAAAATATTAAAGACAGAGTATTTTCCTTAATGAAATCTGTTCCTTAATAATACATTTTGAAATAAGGTCATGAATAATTTTTCGAAAATCTGAGTTCTTTTCACGTAATTTTGCGTGAAAATACGGACGAGAAAGTACGTGCTATTTTAGCACCACTAAATTTTAAAATAAGTACTTTTGTCCGTTATAGTTTTAGATTGATAACTATTATACAACCTACGCCGCTATAAATCTGTACCGGTGCTGTTTTCAAGCTTTCAGAGAACACATTCAATAGAGTACTCAGCGCAGGCGTTTCTCATATTAATATTTTTTGGGGAAAAAAGAACTCACAGCTTCTCACAGACGACGGGTATTTTGTGGATGCTCCATTTCATTCGAACAAAGAGTTTACCTAGTACAAAATCAAAGAACATTAACTTTTTTTTATTTTTTATTTTTTTCTGTGCCTAGTTCATGTTCCAATATCAGCTGTCGTTGCACAATCTTCATTTCTTATAGAAAATCATGATCTTCTAAACGCGGTAATAAATACTCTGATATAAGAAAACATAATTGTAAGATATTTCTGCTTATAAGAGATATTGGTCCTCCACCACCCGTATCTATAAGTTAGGGAATTTTCCTCCTGCAAGTAAAACATCCTCTCAGAAGAGTTTCTTGCCTAAAGTAGACAGAATATTGGTTGTAGAGGAATTTTGCCTTATGATTTCCAGTCAGATGGAACAAATTATACCTCGCGGTGTACGTTTGGTGTCTCATTGCATGTTTTCTCAAACACAGAAGAGGCTACATAGGAAGGGATTTCTGATCAAGGAAATACTCATTTTCATATACAAGGAAATATCCATTTCAATTACTCATCTCGTCAGTGAGTGTTGAAAACCCGCAACTTTCGCTATGTATTGTTTTCCAGAAGGCGCTAAAGCATACTGTTTGTCAAATTCAAACTAATGGCCTGGTTATGTTCTGGTGTGTGCTTCCGCATTTGTCAAGGCTGATCTTTATGCAGGGTATATTTTGTACCGAGTTTTCAACCATCGTGGTAATATTGGTGTTTAAGTCAGGTGAATGTTTGCGTTCAATGGAATAATAATCTCAATTGGGAGAACCTTTTTTTCAGGAATTTCAATTGTGATGGTTTCAAGAGAAAAGGTCAGTACAGAAACATCTTGACATCACACACCAAATCGAGAACAGAAACAATGTCAGATAACCCTTAGAAGTCGGTTATGAACTTAATTTAGCTGTTCTCATTAACTAGACTTTTCTCCTATAAAAAACAAAAAAGTATGTTTCCAGTTGCCTCTGAGAATGAGTCCTGGTGTAACTGACTCAATAAAGATTACAAGAGGAAGATAAAATGTAATTTTAGAAGCAGATGGAATTCCATTATGTCCTACAATTTGTATTCTTCAATTCCTGCAATTACAAGTAAAATTAAAACAATATTCAACCAAGACTAGGTTGCTTAAATAATTATTCGAAAAGATACTTCTTGATTTATTTCATTTTTTTCTGATTATAATATTACTCGTAGCTCTGCAAATTTCCGTGTACTTACGTACAGTTACATCCTCTAAATAGCACGACGCATAGAGTTGACGGAATAGTGTCCAGAAGTTGATGATTCCATCACCACAATCACTCTATCTGCTGCTTCGTCTCATCCCTTACACTATCTTTGGCATAGTAACCTGTCCAAGATGATATTTTCCATCACGTCGACCACAATGAAATTTAATCACAACATTATTTACTTCATACATTTAATTAACAATTCTCAATTAATATTAAAAAGTGTAATAATAAACAATTACTTCTTAAACGTCAGGTGAAACAAGGAATCTTACATTGTCATATTTTAAAGAAAACCAATTTTTATAAATCTAACATCATCTGAAACTATATCATTATATATATATATATATATATATATATATATATATATATATATATATATATATGAATGGACGGGTGGGTTTAATTTTATGTAGTATTCAAAGATTGTATTATTACACTGCAAATGAGGTTAGTAAACCTTATTTTCAAGCAGAGTAGTTCTGATTAAATAATTCGACGTATCGATTCTCTATTTTTCTTTATTATTGTATTTATAATATTATTATATTAGCAAAGCAAGGATATGGATATGAGTCTGTAAGGTATATCTCATCAGACGAAAAATATGACAAATTAATTTCCTGGTAGTGACAAATCATTAAGTCTTTGAATTGTTCACGACACAAAGTCTTTGTCTTTGTAACTCGTCACCAGCGAACTGCATGGCTGGGTACTGGAATTGACAAATGCTAAGATCTATTTAGGCTGCTAAGAACTATGAGTGCAGTGTTCTGGTGGTATACTAAAGGAAGGCGATGCCTACGCCATCTATCGAGCAACTTGGCTACTACAAGGCAATCTGCTTTAATACCGGGAAATATGATTCTTGTTTTCTCGTAGACATTGCTAGTGCACTTGGATGAATTGCTTTTATTTTATGGTTACTTTAGTATAACTAAAATTCACATTGCATCACAAAAATGTGACCGATTACGCCATTTACTGGGTTTCAGCAAGCATGCTAATTTGAGAAATATGCTTCAAGTGACTATTACATTATATTATTATAATTTGATAATTTTAACTCAGTCTTCCAAGCAGTTTTCTCGGTATTTTGTCTCCAGATGCAAAGCAAGATACTGTTTCAGTACGCAATAAGTCAAAGAAAACCTGCCGAAAACTATTGAGAGAGGGATCTTAGATCCACAAATGCATTAAAGTACTTAGAAATGGAGTTAATCGTCATACAACATATTTTATTTTCCTCCAATTTATGATACTTAAAATATAATACAGATTTAAAAAGAACATTTTGTCAAGAATGACTATTTCTAAGTAAAATCAAATTTGTTATCTAAAGCACCCGATGTATAGAAGCCACGCCTGCTAAAATAGCAAACTTCTGGAAAATTATGATCACTGAGTTTTGGTTCTATGAATAGAAACGTTAAAATGCACTACCTGCAATAAACATGTAGACGTAATGGCTACTGTCTTGAACGAGTGATTTTGATTCTACGTACGACAGCTCGAAAGGAGATTCCGAGCATTTATTTTGAGAATTTATTACTGTTTTTGATTGCCTGAACCTCCCTCTTTAGGTGCAAAGTACAAAGAATACACAGAAAGTACAATAACCAGTCATATTTTCACGCGAAATTCTTTATTAGACGATAAATGAATCCTAGTTCTGTTCTTACTAAAATTGTGGAGTTTCTAGTTTTTACTAACAATAAAATATTATTGTCATATTCGAATATTATTTTTCAAAAATTATAGGATTTGTAACTTTTTTCTACACTCTAACGGGGAAATATGTATTTAAATAATTTATTATTATATTTCAACCCAATCATTTATGGAAGAATACGATTCTTCATGAATCTCTTTATTTCATGTTCTTGAATAATGAAGTAGAATTTAATTGAGTTAGAATTGCACTAATCTATGAATTTTTTTAATTTTTCTATTTTTTTCTATCAAACAAAGATAATTGAGCAAGAATTAGTATGCTGGATTCAAATATACTTTCATATTGTTTCAATCGGGCAGGCTATTTGAATATTAAGAAAGTTAGTAACTGAATCTGAATAAGTATTATTGTATATTATCTGGAGGACGATAGATGTGATTTTCGGATATATTTTTGCATCTGGAATATTCTGTCCTTGATATCACAAACATTTAGCCACCTAATGGAATTCCCTTTGACTCCAAATCTCTGTCCCATTATACACAATTGCTTTGCTTCTCGTAATGGCATAAGTCAAATTCTGATTCATGTGACAGATAACTACGAAAAACCCGCTTCATTGCAAAAGGCAAATTCGAGTTCTTTGCGGTACATTTTATTTTAGAAGCTATTCCCTTTAAATTTTTAAACGAAAATTACAGGAAACTAACTTTCATTGAGGAGATATGTCGAAATCATAAGAATTACAAACGACATATTGAGATATGCAAAATTTCTCTACTTTAATATCTTGCAAAGATCTTAGCGTCCGGCTTGCTGGGTCAATGGGTCACGATATATTATAATCCTTATTACCTTTATAATAGATTATAGGATCCGCTGACTATACAGCGCAGCTGGGAATCTGAAATAGAATGATTCTAATTCCTAGTTCATTACTGTTTGGATTGACTAAATGAAAGATCACTTTCTTTTCTAAAGAACAAAATTTAACAAAGTTTATTGTTACCTTTTTGCAAACAATATAGTGAATTTACTAAATGATTTTGATGTTAGGCCTTTGATCAAGATATCTTTGAATTTAGAGTTTTATACCGCGGTTAACTTATCTATTCTCCGTTGATGTCCCTCGAAGACTTCTCAGTCGAAATATCTTGCGAGCTTGCCGTAGTCCAAAGTTCCAAGAAATCCTCTTCTGCTCCTATCCAAGATGGTGTCAAACTATCAAAATTATCAGTCCCGATTACGTCCTATGACATAGTCCCGAAACCTATAACTCGATTACCACTCCCGACAAAGTCCCAATTTATGCATCAATATTACTTCCACATGCAATATCATTTACTGTCCTTAAACTTTCACGATCTGAAAACCCGACTCTGACTATCTGCATTACACTCGCTCCCTCTCACGAACCTACGATCAGTTCAGACACGCGATGCCGGTCAGAATGAAATCTTGCTGCATGATTCACCCCTCGAAACTTCGTATTAAACTACCTTCTTTTTTTCATAACATTTGACCGTCCTTCTCTCACCCAGCCAATCCATGCGTTCGTTATATTTTGGTGTAGCTGACCTTTCGATCGTCTAAACTTCTTCGCCCAATCCCAAATTTTCTACTTTCGGCATCCATCTTAATGCATTTTCCACCATATAGTCTACAAATAAATGTTTGTTTATTTTCATGTGACATATCGGTATGTCACAATATTATATGTACCATTTTCCATAAAAAGAGCAGCCTAACCCTTGAAACAAAACATGCATTCGGGGACTTATACCCCAACCATTGTAATCCTCCTCAGCATATTTTTTGTCTATAGCTATATTTTTATTAAACAATCCTCTTACTTTACATGTACTCCCACTTTATTATAGTGCACGTCTTTAATTGATTTTATATCCAGTTTTATTTATTTATTTATTTTTATTTATTTTTATTTATTTTACGTCAAAAAACAGTTCAAACTGCGTATGACGTGCTATGGGGAAAAATGAATTGTGTGCACATTTTCAAAATTCTGTGATCCCTACACTAAGTCATATACTACTTAAATTAAATTAAAAACAAAAACAAAAAAACAACTGCAACAACCCTCCCATGTAATAAAATCTATTTTGAAGGATAAATAAGCAATAAATTTGAGCTCTTATCCATGTTTCTTTGTTTGCCAGCTAATTTTAAATTAGCACCTCCCTTTTCAAATCTTTTCATTCACTGCTTTCAAACCAGATGAATTTGAGATTCACTAATATCAGAAAGTTCCCATTAACATCGTACAGGATGTTAACATCACACTGTTAATGTGGGATACGAACAGTAAACCTGGAATGAGAAGATTTGAGTTCATTACTAAATATTTTGGCATTATAATAAAAAATATAATGGAAAATACTGTTCTTGAGGATAATGTAATTATCTAAGAAAAATGAATTAATTACCGAAATAATCTCCCAGAACCCATGCATTAATTTCCTCAGGCTTTAGAAGTCCAAGAAATACACAGCAGAGGGTAGCACCTGATGAGGTAAAGCGTTTACACTTGGCATTTGTACACCGTCGGTTTCAGAGATACCTGATTTTCTTAGTTTCAATGATACATGAAATTCATACGTATGTGGGTGTTGCCTTACACACTGATAAACATTGAGATTTGTCTTTTATTTACTGGAAAAATCGGTATACTGTTTAAACGTTGTTGCTAGTTTCACTACTAGGTAGCAGCACAACTCAACTCGCCACCTAGTTCGCTCCTGATAGCAGCACCTACACTCTCTCCGCGCAAGTAGTGTCTGTTCTGAAAAGTAGGATGCGCTAGCGTCGTCGCAAGCGGCGCTTCGCTTGAATTCACGCTCGCTGTGGCAATTCGACGCGCACTTCTCGGAATTGAGGGCGCCCGAAGTAGCACGACAATTCCTCGCATTTTGGTCCACTCGCGAAGCATCCTCGCAGTCTCTTCCAACGAGCGCGAGGCTCCTTTTCATCTTTCATTTCTTAATGCGTGTTATTACTCAGGTCGTTACCTTTTTTGGCGAATACCTTTCGAGAGCGATGGGGAAAAAAGATGCAACAGTCTTCGAATGTTTTGTTGTCTTGGAAATAACTGTTTTTGTGGTCTGAATGAAATGAAACTAGTGACTCGTCGATGCCTTGAATTACTCGTAGTTGTCCGCTATTCATAGATGGGAAGGAACTTCAGTAGAAAGAGTTACTTAAAATAATCTGATATACCTATGTGTTAAGAATATAGATAAAAATTCGTGCAATTCTGATTTATTTTTATTTTCCAAACTGCGTTTAACGTAATTGAAATTCCTATATTCCATTCAAAATATTTTGAATGGGGAATGTTCATATTGCGTATGACAGATCTAAGGCAATGTACGAACATAATTTTGTATCCGCCTTTTTATCAAATTAATTTATTTAAGTGATTGCATTTGAGGAACCGGAATGACGGGATACAGCAAAAATATAATATATTTTACAGTCTGTATTATAACTGATATATTCATAGTTACTACTTCTTAACTAACGTTAGAATTTAAGTACAAGATATTGTTTAAAACTAAATCAACTAGAGGTGCAACAGAATGGCATAGACTTTCTCATAGCATTTTTAAAAAAATTTCCTTGGTGTGAACTGACTTTTAGGTTTTGCATCATTCTCTGGCCAGCTGCCATTTATCGTCACCCAAAGAACATTTTTTGACATTTTCTCAACTTTTCAGTCCTTCAATAGTAGAACAGAAATATTACAAGAATATTAAAGAAGAGTAAAACCTTCTCCTAAATAGAAATTTTCATTGAAAAATTTGAAGCAGTTTTTAAGAAAATAGCGATTATGCATTATTGTAAATGTGAAATTTAAAGCTCTTTTTCACAGGAATCTATTGAGTTTTCGAAAACCATCATTTAAAGTCCTTTACAGCACTGCTATTAACAAAGGCAATAATGTATACAAATCGATGGAAATGTGCATTTTAACGGCGTAAGACATATTTTAAAAAAATATATTTGTGAAAAAATAAAAGAATACACCAAAATGAACTTTATGTCATTTTAAACAATGCCGTTTACCACTAACCGTTGTAAAAGTTTGAAAAAAGAATTGAGAGCAATTTTTGAGAAACTGGCGTTTGAGCGTTTTTGAAAATACCGAATTTTGAGCTTATTTTAACAGAAAAATGTTGAATTTTCCAGAAACATTACTTGACATTATTTAAAGCACTTAAGTACAATAACGTGATGAAATCGCCTCTAATGTAAATATTACCGATGTGGGAGACAAGTCAAAAAATTAAATTTTCTAATTATTGCAACAACAAAAATTTAATTTGAAGGAACAAATTTCATTTGAAGGAAAAACCTTTCTTCAATTTTGTAGCTGTAGGAAGACGCAGAAAAATATTCAAACCAATGCAATTTTCGAAAATTCAGAGTTAATCACGAAAATCGGATCTATATCACCCTTATAAGTGTATTTTACTCTATTATAACAAGAAACTTAAAGAAAAAAATTGGAGCCATTTTTGAAAAAATCTTGTACGGTGGGTTCATGTAAAGTACTTTCAAATTTTAAAAATTGTTTTTCAAAATTTCAAAGCTTCAACTAGAGCCTAATGGACAGGGGTTTCTTCAATTTTGAAATAATCCTACGCATGGTTTAGGCGCTAGTAGGGTTCAGAAACGGACGGACAGACAGACGGACGGAAATTTTGCTTTCAATTGGTTTTTCGGCATCAAGGACCCACGATACTGGGATTCTGGCTGCACCACGTCTTAGAGAGTTTTTTTTACGTATATTACTCCGTATTACGTATACGAGAAATTAAAAAGTGCACTTCTAGGGGACCTAAAAACGAAAAACACAGCAAGGAGAAGTCATGGAATACTTCGAAAAACACTGTGGTGTTAAATCTACACCATGCTCACGGTTGGCTAATTGACACATGTAATTGATCAACCCACTGCCCGTAAAGAAAAGAAATTCGTCAAGTATTTTAGACATAATACTTACCTGAGGCATTAACTTGCCTATAATACATTATTCCATTCCAGCACTAGATTCAGAGCACGGCCCAATACTTATATTTATCTATGGAACGCTATCAATTAGAAACTACAAAATTCAATATGCACAAAGAAAAATTAACTGGGAAAAAGTTGTTTAACGAGAGCAGATATAAAAACATACCCCATTATCTTACGACACGCATAAAATCAGTATGTCAAAAAATATTTCAAGACAATGTAAACCCGAACATCGCATAGGCCAATATCGGTGCTTATGCCCATGGTATTCCTAGGCTCGACATCACTGTATAAATGCTACTATTGTTCTAGATGTGCAAACCACTTCCTCAATTTAACACATGTAGAGAAAAAAGTTGCGGGGCAACAGATTATGTAAGGATTATAGAATAGGTTATAATTCGAAGAACTCTGAATACCCCCATCCCAGCCTCAAACACAACTGAAAACATTCGTGTCTTACGTGGTTTTCTGTTTTCGGTTTTCTAACATAATAACTTCCAAAAATAAATATAAAAGTGACCTTCTTATACATACCCGAGCTTTAGTGTGCTTTGTAGCACGGAATCCATGTATTTGAATAACTTTGACACCATACCTGCCCTAGCAACAATGCAAATAAAGTTACTTCAGCATCAAAATCTTCAATCATCGTTTTCAGTAATGACACTTTTTCTCAAAATTAGCTATTTCCACAGATAATCTTGTAGAAAATAATTCTTTCGGCACGTATCACTTAAAACAATTGTTTAGTTTACTATCCTGTAATATTTGTTTTGAAGAAATGTATAAAAAGCATTTACTTTTCTTAATTTTTATCAATTTTTCGGTCACTCAATACTGGAATTGAAATTTGACTTCAAGTATATTATAGAAAAGTAAAACCTGTATCTACGAGCAATGCGAATTTTTATTGAAAAATTAGGGGCCGTTCAAAAACCGCGTCATAGTGTTTCTAAAAATGCGCAAATTTTGTTTATTTTGACAGAAACTTTTTAATTTTTCGAAGAACTTCATTATTTGTAGCACTCGTACTCACGTATGGAATAATGAAAAAACCTCCATAATGTAAATATTAATGACGTGAAAGATATTTTTATAAAAATATTTGTGCAATTTGTATTTTTCACCTTCATAAGACGACAAATTGTAATCAAACCCAGGTATATGGAATTTATTGATAGACAAACCCTTATTGTCGTACCCTTGTAACGAAAAAATAGATGCATCTTGTTCCCGTACATAGTAAATTACATCTACAAAACATTGTCTCGTCAGAATCCAAGTTTTATTGATCCCTGACACCGAAAAATTGATTGACAGCGAAACGACTGTCTGTCTGACTGTCCGTTTGTCCACTTCGGTCAGAAGGGTCGAAGGTTCGAGTCCCGTTTGGGCATTGTTGTTTGTCATGAGTCTCTCATGTATGTGTTGTCGCGGAGGGCCTCACGTTCTGCTGACCGCAGATGAGAGCAGGCCGCAAGTGTGTAGGTGTCTAGTGTATAGTGGAATACGCGTTCCATCAGGACGTAAAGGGTAACCGGCTGATGGCGTAAAGGGTAACCGGCTAAAAAATTCTAGGAGAAAAACCCTCGTTACAAATCATTATATCTTGAAAGTCCTTTGTGAAGTATATCACACGCTAAGGAATAATAATAGTTTTTGGCAGTTTATAAGAAACCAGGAATAGAAATCCCTGAAAGTATGTTATTAGAGGGTAGAGAACTATACCCCAGTCTTTCATCCAAAAGAGTTAAGACAAAAAACCAATGGTGCTATAGAATGGCACACACCTTCTCGTACTAGTTAGTTTCTATATTCTTCAGTCTGTGCTATCTTTTCGTTTTTTCCCAACCGTTTTCTCAACTGCCATCTATTGACACATCAATGTCATTTTTTCATGTTTTCTCAATAATTTTGATCTCTAGAAGTAGAAATGAAAAATTACTTTTGGAAAAGTAGAGAAGAGTAAAATATGGGCCTATTAGCACATTTCCATTGGAAAATTTACAGTGGTTTTTAAGAAAATATCGTTTGGTTGTTTCTGATGAAGCTGATTTTCATCCTAAACTGAAAAAACATACACAAAACAATACATACAAATGTCACTTATGTCATGTTATTCAGTCCATTTAACACTATCCACCCAAAACATATATTAAAGAAAAAATCTGACGCCGTGAAAAATTTCGAGAAAATAGAGTTTGAGTGTTTTTGAAAATGCGGAATTCCGAGCTCATTTTCACAGGCAACTTTTGATTTTTCTAGGCACTTTATAAGGCATCATTTGATTCACTTGAACTCACAAATGCAATATTGTGTACATAACACCAGTAATACGTGAATTTTAATTTTGAAAAAGCACCCCAAAACCTGTACTTCCGTTAAAATATCTTTTTTTTTATTAACACAATGAAAATTTACAATCTATTTCAATTCGAAATAATAAGTAAATATGATAATTCAAAATAAAATGATCAAAGAAACAATAATTTTTAGAAAAGTCCCCCATTGGTACTTTCCAGGATCAATATACAAAGACTATAACAGAAAAGAGAAAAAAAAATAGAATAATAATAACACAAAACGGAGAATTATTTTTGTTTTGTGTATGTCAATGTCAAATACCAAAGCGGTAAGGAAGTTGCAAAGAGGAGGTTCTATTGAGGCGAGATATTTTTTGGCTATTGTCGAAAAGGTTTAGGGCTAGATGGTTTGGATGGGTTTTCAGGCGTTTATTGTAGTTTAGGCTAATTTCTTGTATCTTCTCTTGAATTGCTTGAATATTGAGGTCTCGATGGAGTGCTGCATTAGACATGTACCAAGGTGCTGATGAGATGACTCTTAAAATTTTTGACTGTAATATTTGAAGAATTGATAAGTTTGTTCTGCTGGCTGTGCCCCAGATTTGGATTCCATATGTCCATACAGGAATTAGGATGGTTTTATAAATTAGCAATTCATTTTCCAGGGACAGCTTGGATCTGTAGCCAATAAGCCAGTAGAGTTTCCTTGTTTGCAGTTGGAGCTGTTGTTTCTTGGCTTGTATATGCTTTTTCCAGGTGAGACGTCTATCCAAGTGAAGACCTAGATATTTTACGCAATCGGTTTGCGGTATTGTTTTTCTGTTGAATTCTACTGGCGCGCACGTTTAAAATATCTAAATCTATTTTCCGCAGCATTAAATTACTTTTATTCAATATTATTCCGTGTACACGCACATATATGAGAAAATTATAGAAGTTTGCTGATTATGACATACACACATTATTATCGTGAAGAATTCGGAAACGATGAGTCCTGGGTATATTAAACCAGCTTTACGTATTCCATTGGCACACATCTTATTTGAAGATAGGTGAGTTTTGGCAGATCACGAGTTTCGGAAGACGAGTACCGGACATATAGGGACCAAATATATTGGATAGTATTACCTAGATGCACATGTAGCGCTAGTGTAGCGTTACAAATTGAAGGCTGCCATGTTGTAGGCAACTAGTGCCTTGGCAGGTGCTGACAGGCGTGTTGTATGTCTGTACGTAACGCGAGATGTGGGTATTCTCCATGTTAATTATTGATTTTGCACGGCTTTTGTCTTCCTATAAAAATATTATTATTTACACATCAATAAAAATATAACATGAGAGCTTCGTGGTTCTGTGTCCTCAAGGTCAATATTGAAAGCATTAGGGTTACAAGAAGTAACTTTCAACTTACAACCAAAACATGTTTGATTTAGTAACATAAGTGTTTTTCATCTAATTGAAACGTATACTTTAATTTGGTCCTAGCATACCTGCACACGGAGTAAGAAAATATAAATATTTTTTATATACTCAAAGTATTTTATTAATTTGAAAACTTGTCCCTATTATTAAAAAGATAACTACATAACGTGTTAAAGGGAATAATTTACTACAGTTCAGAACATAATTTATCCACCTTTTCTGCGGGCCCCACAGTACGAGTTTTTCTGTCCAAAAATTGCCGTTTTCCCCCGCAACATTACGTAACTTTCTCTATACTACGTATATTACTCCGTATATACGTACGTATACGAGAAAGTAAAAAGTGGAAGATAGATTGCATGAGTTTTGGTCATTTCATAGCATTCTTGAGAATGAAGATTTTTGTGTGTCAATCTTTACTTAAATCATTTTCACTTTAAAGAATAATTTGAATCTCTCCTTCACAAAAAGAAACTATGCATTAGCTATAAAGGGCAACAAAACGATGCAAGAATGATGAAATTATCTTCGCTGAAATATTTCTTGGATTCATGTTTTTTTGCACAATTGATCTATTAACTGGAAAGAGTGCTAATTTGTTTACTTACTGGTACGATGTGTGTGTGTGTGTGTGTGTGTGTGTGTGTGTGTGTGTGTGTGTTTTGCACAGAATTGACAGTACCTACGTAAAAGCACTTTATTGTTTACTAGCTCAAATTGTTGAAACTTGAGTTTTTTTTGTTCCCTTTATCTACAGAAATATTGGGAATTATAAGTGCTTCGACGTAAAAATAATAATGTAACATTTATTCAGTATGGGTTGAAATGGCATCAATTGAATGTCAAACGATTCGAGCTAATGTGATTATAATAATGTGTAATAATGTGTAATAAATAATAATGTGATTTTCGAAGTTTTGAATCCGTAATATCCCGTAAAAAGAGCGTTAAGACACACAGTTTTAAATGACCGCTCCCATATTTGCCACCAAACGGCGGAGAGCGCAATGTTCAATTTGTTAGGCAAGTGCTCGCCTCTCACCATAAGAGTAGTGGGCCTTAGTGGGACAGATGGGGAAATGATGGGAGACAGGTCGGTGACAGGTCAATGGTAGGTGGGAGACATGTGGGGACTTGAAGGAATTAGGGCTGAGGACCCGAATTTACATTAAGTGTTTGGCGTCTTAGAACGAGGAATTAAAGTTGAAAATTGTTTTATCTGTAGAGGAACAGGAGTGGTGGTGAGGGCCTAAACAACTTCACAAACATTTTATTCATATAATAGTTTCTCTGATATATCATTTGATTTTAGGGATCTTATTACTATCTTACCTGTGGGTTTTCTTTATCATAAAGTTCCTTCAATGGAGTTCCTCGATTATGCATTAGTGTTGTTGCATTCTTCATATTTGTTGTTGCATTGCTCATTAACAATTATTTGCTCATTATTGTATTCATTCATCTTTATACCATTCCATTTGTCTTCACCTCTGCGCTCACACCCTTACTCTATGTAAGATTTTCACTGTTCCCAAACAGTACATGTTAAAACAAATGTGAAGTTTTAAACAAAATGTAACCTAGCAAACAAAATGTAACAACAACAACAAAACTGCTCTAATTTAACACCTTGAACTGAGAGAAACGTTGTAGTACAATGCACTAAACATGTTTAGTACGCGATCATATAGTAAATTCAATTATTCATGTGATAAGATTCACCAAACATGATTTCGTTTCGTTCAATCATTCAATCATGTTGTATTGTAAACTAATGGTAGAAATACTGTCCGTTGCCAAATTTGGGCAGCCAGCATCCGTAACTGTTCGGAATGGATTGGATTTGTCAGGTAACCAAGGTTAAATTGGAGCCTACGGGCCCATTGGATGGATGTCAGCTGAAGAACCCCAGCTACGTGGCTGAAGAGATAGAAAGAAAATATTCCTTTTCACGTTTCTGTTTAATAGGACTTGTTCAGCAACGTTTAGTAAATGTACGAAACGTAACTCTTCGTTTGGTAATTTTCACTGCAAGGTGTTTAGTAAATATTACTGCAGTTTTAGTCAACGCAACGATTCGTTTAGTTATCTCCACTAAATGCAATTATTCATGGGTCACAGCCTGCATAGTGAAAATAACTACACATGCATTCGTATGTTTAAGTAAACAGCAGTTTTGTGAACGTGACTAAGCACTTTGTTCTTTCAAATGTACTCGTACTATACCGTATAGTCCAATCTACTATGTGATTAATTTCTGAACTAAACATTTCTCTCTGTGTGGAAAGCAAAACTTGTCTATCGAGAAGGACAAATTGAAGAAAAATCGTCGAATGTCATTGTAAAGCTGCTGCTGCAAGTCGGGAATATGTTCTGCTGAACATGACCCTGAGACCCATCATTTTAAGACAATGCCAAAACTGAATGCCTTGCAATGTTGTACGTCTTTCCGACGAGTTTTATGATCGGCCGAAGCGTATATCTGCGAATTAGGAAGAAATAATAAAATAAATAATTTTTTTCGGAATTCGGAGGTTAATTCATGTCATTGGTCAGATACTTGATCTCCAAGAAACGTTGTTTATCAGATGATAAGTTAGGAAGATTACCGGCTGCAAAGTTAATTTCATTTCGTATATAGTAGAGATCTATCAAATTTGAAACAAATTAACTGTAGCGGATGAGTGCCTCAGGGATTCTAAGATTTCGAAATATGACGATTTCAGACAATTTTATTCCCCTTCTGTATCAAAATTAACCCGCAAAATTTCAAACTTGTAGAGGAAAAATATTTCTAGATTGAATCGACAAACGTTTTATGTTTAGTTAGTTTAAACCTGTATTTTAATTAAACAAATGTTCAACAAATCAATTTTACAAAAACATTTACGCGGTTTAAGATATTGAGAATAGAATGCAAACAATGGATAAACGAAAACCTTTTTGGAAATGTTGCTATAGACGGTGGAAAGAAGAATCAATTCTAGTAATTGAATCTTAATAAGTTGAAATAATTTATTATTTGTTGAATTTTCATAATTTATTAAAAATATTTACTAGTCGAACACCAATATGTCTTAATTGCATTACTGAAATTATATAGATAATTCTTGAAAATTAAAACGATTTCTAAAGGGATAAATACAATGCATTCATTTATGCTTTTACATGCATTCATTTATGCATTCATTATGCGTATTTAAAATGGAAGTTAACCACATTCACTAAAGCCATTAGGGATCTATTAATTTGCAACTGGATAGTAATATTCTTTAAATCACGGTTATTAGTATACCATACCCTTTAATAAAATCACCGATAACTTGACCTCACTTCCTTTTAAATTTTTGTATCTTCACTATTGCTTTGTAGATCATTATTTTCACAAAAAAAAAAGTCGTGTATAAAACTATCTGTAGCCTACCTTGTCATCATCTGATATCAACTGTCAAAATTTACTGATCTTTGGATGAAACGAAGATAAAAAACAACTTTGGGTTTCTTAGTTGTTTTCATCTGCTCAATTTGGTGGACCAGCTATTGGGATGAGGAGAGATGGGATGAAATGGAGTTCGGCTACTAGAATGAGTTGGAACTGATCCACTCTGCCCACTCACCGGCGCGGGATCGCCGTCTTTCACCGGTGGCCAAAGGTTATCTCCTTTTAATGCATGGCATCAATTCGTGCATCCCGTTCCCGTCCATTTGTTGGGACTTGGCCTGTGTCGGAGCTCCCGTTGAGCCGCCTCCCGGCGCCCAGTGTCCGCGGAGGCTGAGACTGGGATGAGGGGCGGCGCGCGCAGTGCGGGAGCTGCTCGGGAGGCGACCGCCTGCTCCACTGTCGAGGTTTTTGCGCTCTCGAGAAAGTGAAGCGCTGCCTCTAGCAGGTGCCGTTACGCCGCCTCCGCCGCCGCCGCCTCCGCCGCCTCCGCCGCCTCCGCCGCCTCCGCCGCCTCCGCCGCCTCCGCCGCCTCCGCCACCTCCGCCGCCGCCGCTACTGCTGCCGTCTTCACCTTCACCTCCGCCGCCGCCTCCACCTTCGCCTCCGCCACCGCCTTCGCCGCCGCCTTCGCCTCCGTCACTGCCTCTACCGCCACCACCACCACCACCTCCGTGGACTCCGCCGCCTCCGCCGCCTCCGCCGCCTCCATCGCCTCCATCTCCGCCTTCACCGCTGCCTCCAGCTTCTCTGCCGCCTCCGCCTTCCCATCCCTCCGCCGCCTCCACCTTCATCACTTCCACCATCATCTCTACCGCCGCTTCCCCTTCGCTCCCTCCACCACTGTGTCCAGCATCACAATCTCCGCCACCGCCGCCGTCCCCACTGCAGCCTCTACCCCCGCCCCCATCTCTGCCGTTACAGTCTCGCTCTCCGCAGTAGCACTATTCCGCCTTCCCTTTCGCGTCTCTAGGACAGTCCTCACACCCAACCACCTTTTTCCCATCTACCTCCACCTACTTTGGCTACATCACCACCTTAGCACTACCACCGCCACCACTTCTCCTCCTTTTTCTTCTATTGACGAATATTGAACACGATAAATTTTTAAACAACTTTCTACATGATCACTTTTATTGAGCTACCGCCTGTTGAGAACGCCCAGAAAATGGTAGATGATTTGGACTACAGACGCTAACGTGTTTTATTTTGGACCAGTTACCTCGACCCTTCAGTTTTGCTCTTTTTTGATCATGTGCCATTCATTTTCTTGGAAAAATATCCAGTATGTCTTCTCTGGAAATAATGAACGAAATAAATAAGAATAGAAGAATTGGGAATCGTAGAAACAACTGAAACGACTGTTTGTGGACCAAGAATCAATCAACATATTTTGAGACAATGACCAATCATTGCTGATTTGAGTTTATAGATTTCGTTTAATTGTGTGACAAGTATCGGCACCGCTTCAGTATCACAAGAACAACTGCAGCAATGTTGAATCCAAAAGCTACCAAAGGCAAGAATGAAAGAAAGGCCTACAAGTGCTGTTGCCGGTAAATAGTCTTTCGTTGTTATAGTAATATATTTCTAGTATATTCCCATAACTTCATATATTTAAAAAAAAATTAAAAGTGATTTTATTTATTTATTTATTTATTTGGAGAGTAACACATGTAACACACTTATATTTTCTATATTGTATGCCTCACTTATATTTCGAAATTAACTAAAATGGCACTTATGAACTGCATACTAATAATACTAACAGGAGAAGTACAATGTCCTGATAATATATTCTTTATCCTTGTTGCATTGCTGACGAGCATTTTTGTATTCCGCTAAAAAAATTCATTTCAGCAGTTTACTGGGATTCCCCGACGAATAGCGCTTTTAAGGATTGTGTAACAGTGACATTTAGTGTAAATATTTTACGTGTAATTTCTACAGCTACAAATACCAAACTAGTGAACATTGATATCTCATATTCATATTAGTTCTTATTTTCAAATGTTAAAAATACATTTCTTCTCTACTGCCTTGCTAATGGGATGGCGACCAAGAACAGAGAACAAACATTTCGCTTTCTTTGGCCTGCAGTATCGCAACCAAGGGCGTAGTTATGATGGATGATTCTTTAAACATTAATTCCACAGCGTGTAAAGCGTCTACCTTATGGTGCACATATTCAAAATTAAAGGCAATGTGTAAATGTGTTCGTTTAAGAGGACATCCGCGACGTTTCTTGCCGATAATGGTGGTGATATTACTGTACATATATATGTCACGGAGGATGGCGATCTTCAAATGTAGCTGAATCTTACATTGAAGAATCAGTGAATAATAAGATTTACAATGCAACAAGATATTGGTTAGTGCAGAAACTAAAGAAAAAATATACACTTTGGAATTAAATACATCTTCTGGAGTGTCTTTGACAAATTTATCCAACTGTACTATTAATATTCATATTCATAAAAACTAATTAGATGTCCTTTGCTATTATTGTTAAATATTACTGAATAACAGCAACATGTAATTTTAAAATAATAATAATTATTATTATAATAATATTATATCTATCTCGAACGATGGGAGGTAGAGGGTTGGTTAATATAAAAACACTTTGCCGGAGACAAGAGGAAAAAATGCGACAGGTCTTTTTAAACTCCACCGACATATTAATGAAAATAACTGTTAATGAGGACCGCAGCTTCACTCCATTGAACCTCCATGAACGAAATTATGATTTAAACATCTCTACCCATCAGTCGAATTTTAATGAATGGAAACAACAAGAAATACATGGAAGATACCCAAAAGATACTCTTGTTTCGAGATTATGTAGACAGACATTCCTCGGTTGAGTGGCTTCTGGAGAAACAAATATATCCTGAGACCGAGGGTTTTATAATATCAATTCAAAACAGAGTTATCAAGACCAGAAACTATCGAAAGCATTGTTTAAAAGAAGATGTGGTGATAAATGTAGGAAGTGTGGAGCTGTAGGAGAAACTATAGAACACATCACAGCAGCATGCTCTTCCCTCTCAGATAGTGCTTACTTAGGAAGGCATAATAAAGTTGCGAAAATCGTGCACAGGGCAATTGCAATAGAGCATAAATTATTGGATGAATCGACGCCGCCATTCTATAAGAACACCCCTTCTCCAGTTGAGGACCATAGTTCAATTTTAAAATTGAAAGTCTGCGTTTTCTAATCCAGAGTAAAGCATGGGTGATTCGTAGCATGTTCGTTGAGCAGTGATTGGATTTTTACAAAACTACGTATCCCATTCGTAAATACTCTTTATTTCATTAATATTTCATGATTATCCATCAATCTACCACCCTTACAGTGGACGGCAAATTCGAACTAATGAGTGAACACGTGCTCGAGAAGGGAAGGACATGCAGGCACAAGCCTTGTTCCTCGCCTCGTACCTACAGAAAGAAATAACTGGCGGAAATAATGATGCAGCGTGTTTAGAATCGTATTTACAATTGGCACAAGCCTTGCTTGACTGAGGATGGGATCTTTAATTCATTTTATGTGGGGAGATTATGCTCTCGTCTTTGTCCACCTGATCTTCTAGAGACCTTTGTTTCAGTCAGTAAATTGTCGTTTCATTCTCATTCCTTCTCTTTCCTGTCTTTCTTCTCGTGCCACATTCCTCCTCCTCCTTATCTTCCTCGTCGCCTTATTCCTCCTTATCTTCCTCTTATATTGCTCTTTACCTTCTTCCTCCTCATTTTCTCCTTCTTCTCCTCTTCCTCCTTTCCCTCCTCTGTCTGCGTCTTCTCCTTTTCCTTCTCCTCGTTCCTCTTCTTCCCCTCCTCTTGCTCCTTTTCCTCCTCCTATTTTTTCTACTCTTTCACATCTTAACTTCTTGTCTTTTCTCTTCCTTGTCCTCTTCTCCTTCCCCTTCTTTTCCTCCTCCTCTTTTTTCACCCTCTCCTTCCTCATTCTCTTCATCCTTCTCATCCTTTTAGGTTTTCTTATTTTCATTCCCTTCCTCTACCTAATCCCCTTCTTACTTCAACTCCGCCTCCTCTATTTCTCAACCTTTTCCCTTATCAGCCTTCTCCTCATCCTCTTCATCATTCTCTTCATTTTTCTCTTCTTTCTTTTCTTGCCCTCCCTCCTCTGTGTCTTGGCCTTCCTTCTCCTCCTCGGTCCCCCGTGCTGAGCCGGCTGCTCGGCGGTGGAGCATCTTCCCACGGCGCCGCAGACAATGGTTCGCTGCCCGGGAGAGGCATGCTCGCGCCGCGCCGCGCCGCGCCCGTCAAGGACATCTGTCGAGCGCACTCGCCGCCATTGTGTGCAAATATGCGCGCCGTTTTGTCACTCGAGAGCCCTGTCTGTCTGTCCGCGCGCACCCCTGCCGCCACCGCCCTCGCCGCGCGCCGCCCGCCCCAGGCGAGATGGCGTGAAAGATGATCACAGCCTCGAAGGGTAGACGAGGGTTTTCTAACGTTGATGTAATGATATTTAACTTTGCGATTGCTTACATTTTGATTAATGCGGGAAACATAAAAGAAAAATCTTACAATTGGTAGAATAAGGGCCAAAAATTGATAGGGGTAATTGTGTATTTCTGTAGTACCTTGATTTTCTGTCGTTCAAATAGTGTTTATTTTAGTAGCATTTCTATCCGTTATACAGATAGGGCATTTTAAATATTAAAATTTCAGTACATTCCTCAAATTGAGGACTACAAGAACCCCAATAAATTGTTGAAAGTAATTTGGTTTAAACGTGAATAACAATAGTATGAGATCAATCTTCAGCGCATCCCCCGCCTCTGAAGCTGCGACGGCCCTCACCGTGTGCCGCCATCGCCCCAAGACGCCTTCACTGTCTGCATCCACCGCCCATCATCTCCCATCGCTTCACCGCCTTCTTCGCCCCTCCATCCAACCGACCCTTATACGCTCTCTCAGCCCCCTCCGTCCCCACCTCCCCCTCCGTTCCCTCCACCCCCCATGCACACCCGTTCCCGACCCCTTCGCTCATTCTGGGCACTCCCCCTGCACAGCCCCCTCCACCCACATTTCCCTCACTCTCTCTACCACAGAGCGTACCTGTTGCAGTGAGTGGCGTGGCACTTCTGTCTCATTAGTCGGTGCTTGTTACGAGACCCCTGCGGGTGAGAATGTTGACTGAGGGAATTCCGAGTTGAGAAGGTCGTATGAGATGTTCTCAAACTTGGCAGGAAGTTTTCGGTAGGGGACAGGTTTCTGGTACGGAACATCTTCAAGTGGATAGTTTGCAACTTCAACTCCAAGTTCTCAATTTTCTGTGACTTTACTTTCTTAACAGAATTTACACATTTCCTGCGTTTCACCGTTAAAGTGGCTGAGGATATCGATTGATACAGTACCTATGACAGGGAGGTCCTAGGGTTCGAAAATCGACTGTAGCAGGATTTTCCGCGGTTTCTTTGATGCACTTCAGGTGATTGCCGAAGCAGTACCCTGGAAAACGAGCCACGGTCTGCGCGTGATCTTTCCTTCCTCGTCCTTGTTCTATCCTCACCCCTTACTTTGAAATCACTCACATGGGCTACACTACCACACATGTCGGGAGACTAGTCGGGAGCTTAGAGCTTGTCCCAGGTGGGATGATGTCCCGATGGTGGAAGATACCTGGTTGGGGATAACCCCGCAAGTCAAAGTGTAGGTCGGCGCCAGATCCCGTCCTCCAGCTCTAATCTCGCTAATTTCAACTCTTTAACCAACACTCTAATTTCTTCCTTTTTAATGTCATCTAGTAACAAATTTCGCCATAGTAAATATATAGTAAATTATTTTTAATTAATAATAAAGAATAATAATAATAATAATAGATTTTTCCATATTTTGCAAAATTGTGGTGAATTGGTGAATTGCTCTGTAGCATTCAAGCTACAAGTTCTGGTATTTTAGCATGTGCCAGTTAATTTTATTTCCGCTACAAATTCACCAAGTGAACGGCGCCGTTGTAACGACAGGTGCTCGTTCTGAAAAATGAATGTTCGCGAAAGCAGCTAGCGCACGTTAGGGACGGATGAACGGGCGACGACCGCGTACAAATCGAACCACCTATCATTACAGGATAACGAGACTCCAACGTCGATGCAATCTTCTCCACTAGGTGCTCCCGACATTGAACTACCCGTGGATAACTATAAAGTACTAAAGTAAGTACATGTTGAAGTCATGAAAGAAGGAGAGCAAAGCACTATGTCATGATTGACCGACCTTGAAGATTCATAGCTATACTTCAGGTGTTTCCCAGCGTTTATGCCATCACGATACTCTACATCTTCAAGATACCACATTAAAAAATATAAAAAAGAAATAAAAAAATAGATAGCTCTGATTATGCCAATATGAAAGAAATAGTTGGTGTAGGCCTTCTCTATACAACAACCCAAGCGAATTATTGGCCTTGAAATGCTTCATGATAATTTCCTTGAGAAAGATCACGCTTCATTGTATTATATGAAATAAAATACTAAGGACATATGTTTGATATCAAAGTTTAGTAGACCTTTGTTTCTAATGAGGTAAAATTCTGATAAATATGTTAGACAAAACGTAAACGTAAACTTTAATGCTATGGTAATTTAAAGTGAATATATTTAAAGTTGAATTTAACCAACATATTCTGAATCCGCAGCTTATACTATTGATATTCTCCCGTTCTCATTTATTATCATCAGAAAAAATATCCCCAGCAATTTTTTTACGCTCAAGAAACATAATTTTACTTGTCATGGTATGCCATAAGAAAAACGCAAACATTTCCAAAGTAATCTCATATTCAACGTACAATTTGATCCAATAATGAGTCTCCTATCTTGTAAGATATTTTGTCACCTATGTAGTCCATATCTGCAAATCCTTCACTTAACTTACTTCGGGCGGCATGTGCCCGAATGCTCTTGCGTACACATACATTTCCGTCGGCATTAACTTTCCTGTGGACATGACTAATGCTTCCTCTTGGCGCCGAGAAACAGTTGACCTGCACTAAGCACCGGGTCCCTGCTTCCTCTTGTACGCCCTTGAACTGGCTTTGTAAACAAGTCCACTCGCACCTGGTTGTCGGTGTTTTAAAGCGTGCCTCAAACTCGAGTGCAGCTAGAAAGATACCAAGTATTGGAACATACACATGTATCTGCCCGAGAACGTACTCGACGAATAAGTTGGAGAAGAATTTTTGTGTTCTTATTCGTGTTACATTGTCACTTGCAAAACTGTGTTAGGTTAATTTGATTAAAAAGATGCAGTTATCAGAAATAAGACCATTTTTCTGTTCTAACAAATTGCAAAAACAATATTATCATAATGGTGAGTAAAAGCAAATATCATAAATAATTTGAAGTAGTTTAAAAATAATTTCATTCTCCAAGTAAGAAAACATAGTCTGTACCCAGGGCAGAAGGATTACGTTAGAAATAATGTCCGGATAATATCAGTTGGTTTATTGTAGATATATTAAGTAATTATACAAAAATGTGTGATTGAGTTTTGAGTTGATCATGACGGAGAATTCTGATGATTAAAGTTTTATTTGAGAAATACATGTTCAACTTGAAAATCCACCACTGATTAACAATTCGTATGGTACAAGTTTAATTACAACTCCGATTGCGAGGTGTTTATGTATGAGTGTGCATGTGTGTGTTTAAATTTAAAATGAGGCGACTTACACATTTAATGTCAGAAAACATGCCACTATAAATTCTTATAAATATATCCTTAATTATATAAATTTTAATGCAATTTAGTGACTTCATGTCATGTTTTTATCAATGCAGAAAAATTCAAACTAGTGGTGCTGCAACAGCACGCATTTTCTCACATCATTTGATACGGTTACGTAACATTATAATTATGCTACTTGAACAGACATTTCAGCAGATTTTGAAAAATGAAAAGGTTACATCAACATAAAGTTTATACCTTACACAGTACGCTTAGCACTTTCAGTGAACAAGTTCAAAGAAATAAATATTGGGTCAGTTTTAAGAAATCTTTTACAATAGCATGCTTTTACAATAGCAATTCATGCAACATTACTTTGAAATTACTCACCGATTTAGGTGGATTATGGTATCAACTGATGGCACTACTGTGCTTCTAACCGGGATGTCCTAGAATCCGAGACCCGACCGTGGCAGAATTTTCGACTACTAGTGTTGTTTACTGACGAATGGACATTTTGCTGTAAATCAATTTTGCTCTACCAAAGATCCACAAAATATGGGCTATGACAACGTAACGTGTTAAACACAATAAATTACTAGGAGTAGGAAAAATTTACTAGAAATAGGAAAAATAATTATCTACATTTTCGGTAACAGGGTCCTACAATAAAACGTTTTCTGCCACTAAGTGACCGTTTTCGCAGCAGTGTCATCTTCCTCTGCACTACGTAAGTAAGAAGAATCACAGATGTCTTATGTGAATAGATTATCGTCCAATAGTTTTTAGTTTAAAAAGGTATTTTAAATAATAGTTTATTATGAATGCGAAGAAATATAGTCAAACTACTCGCTATTGCTTTTTACAAAAGGGTGTAAAACGTGAAATTATATTGTTGTTTAACAAACACATAACTCTGGAGTAAGAAGTAGGAGTACGAAGGAGTAAGTGAGACGTCTTGTGTCAACAATTACCTACCGTCGGGTATTGATGTGAAAAGAAAGTGGTACATTCAAGTTCTTGTACCACATTACACAAACTTATTATCAACCACACTTTTTTGTTGGAAATGGAAAACCCACAGGCCATAGGGCGACGCAGGTACCACTCACCAAAATCCATTTCCGACCGTCAAAAGAAGCCTAATTACTTCTTTCGGGATTGAGCTCCATTAACGCGTGTCCACGCAGGTAGATCGGAAGGCGGAGGCCAACGGACGGTAAGTGGTGAAAAGGGGAGGGGGAAGGGGGCAAGGAGTAAAGACATGCAGGAACTCGGGGCGATGTGGAAACGAAAAGGAACTGGCTTCTTCGAGGAGGCGGTCAGGAGTGGAGCAGGTCGACAAGGAGGTGGAGGAGGGCCGACGAGGCATTCAGGTTGGAATGACGGCGCGCTCCGTGGGAGTTATGTGTTTATTAAGAGGCTACACCGAAGAGATTCAATTGCTGGAGAAATAAAATCTCACGCAATGGTTTTGTTAAGGGAATTAAATTACTCTTAAGTAAAACGAAGTTTAAAGAAGAGGGGAGAAATGGTTAGTGGTTAAATATTCCTCTGTTTAGGACAGGCATGCCCCACAAATCCATGTGAAATTTGTGATGGGCAAAGTGAGCTCTAGGAAGGTTTTATCGAGGTTATCCTGCTTCACTCTCATTTCTTCATTATTCCATCACTGCATTTTCATTACTTTCGTACAGGATTAGGTGGCTCAGGGCACCACTTTAGGGATCCAGTCCCGACGGTGGTAAGATTTTCGACCCAAGCTAGATATCTAGGTCGAATTCAGGCGCTGTCTGGAGAATTCTAGCGGCCAGTTGCTCTTATCGGTAGTTTTCCGTTGTTTCTCCGATCAAACCAAATGAATGCCGGAGCAGTTCCTTAAACGGACCATGGACCGCGCGCGATGTTTTCTTACTCTTCCTTGTCCTATCCTCACCCCTTACTTACACATACTTACATTTACATACTCTGCACTGTCACAAATGGCTGGAGAGCAGTTGGGAGCTTACAGCGTGTCCCACTGGTGGAAGATACCTGGTTGGAGAAAACTCTGCAAGTCGACGTATAGAACAGCATCGGGCGTCACCTTCCAGCGGATGAAGATCGCCGATTCCTGCGATAAAAAACATGCATTACACTTTCGGGAATAACGATCTTAGCAGTCGACGCACTCGGACTCATTAATTCATAAATCAATCAATCATTATCGTCGTTATGTAGTCAGTAGCCATGTTCTTTGCAATTGAATTGCACCTAAACCCCAATAAATTTAAAAAAGATACTAATGCAAGTTCGTGATTCTCTTTATGTTAATTGCTATTGTATTGATTCTTCACGTTCAGTATACTACTAACTTTAAGCTTTGAATTATACTTTTTAGTGATGACGTTTAACTTTATTTCAGGATGGGAGTTGACAGTCTTACACATCTGAATCCTCTTTGGTTGGCAGGTGATCAGAATTTTAGTTTGTCATTCCTTCCAGTGCTTGAAAGATGGTGTGATCATGAGAGGTGAATTATGATAATAATAAAAAACAATATGCATTGGATGATGATCAAATATATTGCTTTCACAAGGGTCATTGAAGCACCAACAAGTCAAAGACGGAAGAACATTAAGAAAACTCCTGTCTTATGCTGATCTTCAACCTGTGGCCTTCGGCTCCGTGTACGTGGATCTTTATCGAAATTCCTGCGACGACGCCAATACATTCATTTCATACATCGCATTACTGATGTCCTTGCTTTGTCATAAAATTTTAATAACAAAACATTCTCTGATATAATATTCATACAATAATATGATATTCATAAAAAAATCATAAATATTCGCACAATAATATAATATTGATACATTACTATAGTACTCACACGTTAATATAATATCTATAATATCAATGTAATAGTGTTCACATGAATAGATTGTTCTTATGTATATGAAGCACAGGAAACTTGAAAATACTCCACCTCTGGCGCGTGGTACTTTACTGTATTAAAGCTGTCAGGTTGGGTCGTACAATGCAAAGAATGACCACTGGACAATAAGGTTTTACAGAGTGCGAGGATCCTAATGCAGCGACGTGGCCTGGCAAATGAAATTCGAAGGTCCGCCTCCCTCATTCAAAGGCGGATGCGTTGCATAGAGATGAGCGGAGCGCACAGCTCGCCGAGCGGGCGGGAGACAAGAGGTTCCTCCGACCGAGCGGAGGTGCTGATGGTGCAAGACGAGCGGGGGAAGGGATGTTCCGGAGCAGCTCCAGGACGAGTGGGAGGGGGCGTGGTGGGGCAGGAGAGACAGGGTGCCGAAGGGGTTGCGGAGGAGGGTGGAGGAGGCGGTTCCGGAGCAGCTTCGGGGAGGGGGAGGGGGGTCGGGGCGCCAGGAGGCAGAGGCAACGGGGGGCGGTGGATAGGGAATAGGGCGGGGGTGAGGCGCCGGTACACGAGCTGGGGTTTGGGTGGAGTGTGTGGGGGGGACGGTTCCGAAGCACGTTAATGGTGCGGGGACGGGGGACAGTGTGATAACGGGAATGAGGGATGAAGAATAGGGGAATAGGGCAGGGAGGAGGCGCCGGCACCAGAGCTGTGGGCTGAAGGGTTTGCAAAGGGGTGTGGGTGTGTGTGGGGGAGGAGACGGATCCAAAGCACGTTCGTAGCGGGTACGGGGGACCGGTGTGATAAGGGGAACGGGGAACAGGGCAAAGGGGAATAGGGCGGAGGGGAGGCGTCGGCACCAGAGCTGTGGGGCGAAGGGATTGCGGAGGGACGAGGGTGTGAGGGAGTAGGAGGAGGTTCCGTAGCTATTCCGAGGGAGGGGGACGGGTAGACAGGGAGGCGGAGGGAGGGGGCGCCGCCTGAGCTGGGGGCCGAAGGGGTAGCGGGGGCAGGGGGAGGTTCCGGGCGGCGCGGGCGGGGGCGGTGGAGGGGGCCGCGGGGGGCGGGAGGCGGTGCGCGTGTGCTCCACATGTGCGGCCTTGTTTCTTGACCCAGATGCCGCACCAAGGCCGTTAACTCCTCCGCCGCAGTTTCTAGGTCACCACCTGGCGGTCGGCGGGCGAAACACGCTCTGGCCTTCTTCCTGCCGACCGGCCGCAGCCGACGTCGCCGCCGCCGCCGCCGAAGCAGCAACACCCCGGCCGTGGGCTCCCGCCCCCGCGCAGCCGTTTGTAACCACGCCCGAGCCACGCCCATCTCCCCCCATCCGTGTTCCAGGCGCACGCGGGCATTTCACCGGAGATTTCGATGCAAAAATTAGCCAAACTGCAAAAAAAGGACAATCAATTCAAAGAATTTGTTTTTAAAGTTCATAATTATATGGAACGAACACAGTTGTGGCCATTGATGAAATTATTTCCGCATATTTCTTCCTACTCTTGGACAATAGTACTAGATTCGTTATGTGAAAGTTCATGGGCAACTATCATAACTTTCTGAATATATTCACTGCCTAAAAATGGACACTTTAAATTGTTCTAGTTTTTATTATTTTATTTTTAAATTCCGATGTTGTTCAAATAGTAGCCTCTAGAAAATTGCAAAATATTGGTAATGGTTACAAACTTGACACTGTAATGGTCATCCGATATTTTAACTTCTGAACGTGTTTGAGACATTTTTTTGCTAAATTATTAAGATGCATTCAACTTGTTCTTTAAATTTAAAAAGAAAATAAATAAATTGTCATCGTTCTACTTTTCATCTCTACAAGACATAAGCATCAAGTTCTGCAAGTTCGAAGCAAGTGGGAAGACTCCAATTTTTTTTTAAATTTGTGCTTGAAGAGGCCGCGATTGAGACACGCCGCTACTGATATTTTTACCCTTAAGACCACGATCACATTTTTCAGTTTTCTATGTAGATAATGAGATGTTCAGGTTTACCTGACCAACGTTTCTTTATCAAAATATAAATAATTGTAGGTGTGTATATCAGAATAACTGTTTTCGAATTGCTTACTTCTTCGTCTTAACTTATAAAACTATTTCATCAATGTATAAATATTATTCGATTTGTGCAATCGTACCTTATTAATTTTATTAAGCATTGGAGCAGTTGCTTGGAAAGCTGGTCAGAAATACATTATGAGACGCGCAAGAGAGAAGGAGAGAGAAGGATTCGACGTCCTGTGAAGTGGGAACATAGATAAAGGGCGCCCTTCCGTAACCTCCAAATATTATCTAATTTCAGTGGGAGAGGGAATGAGAGAGAGATAGAGAGAGAGAAAGAGAGACAGAGACATAGAGAGAGGGAGAGAAAGAGAGAGAGAGACAGAGACAGAGATACAGATAGGGGAAGTGAAATTGAGATATTACTTCTGGGTGTCACTCAAGGTGCACTTGTTTAAATTGAAATAATGGTTTTCAATCGGCCGGAGATATCATCTAAATAAAAATGTTACTAATTGATTTCTGATTGTCACCAATGTTGAATGTCAATGGTGAATACTAATGTTGAATGTCTGATGTTACTAATTGATGATTTAGTGGTTTTATCACCATTATTTCTCTTCAGAGAAGAGAAGCATCATTCTAAAAAAATCCGGAGCATTATAATACATATACAACTCCTTAACATCTCAGATCAGTTAAAAACATTAGAATGTTTCCTAATTTGCTTGCGTTCTTGCATGTTACAATTCTATATTTTTCTTAACAAGAAAAATTTCAATGACCAAAACGAGAACATTTTAGCGATGTGCAAGACGTAATATCATTCTTATTTTTTATTATTTTGGGGATCAACATCAGTAATTGCTTCGTTTCTCAAAGCATTATTTTTCAATTTCGACACTTCTGTCATCTATATTTCGGGGTCGCGATCTGGAAAATTATATAGGTTTCTTATTTTTCTATGGAAATATGAATGGAAGCAACTGAAAATAAACATTAAAAACTTGCTCCTCTTGATCTCCGGAAGACTGCTGTATATCAGTTTTTAGAACAAGATTTGGTATCCGTCCAGAACTGGTCCGAGGACGGGACCGAAGAAACAATTAATAAAAGATGTTCGTGATATCCGGGAAAAGAAACGAAACACGAATATCACATAATTTGAGATTCTGACGTTGAATTTGTAAAGAAATATTGGTATTTTCTTCTCTAACTAAGATATCTTGTTTACCTAAAACCTCCTTTGCAGAGACATGAAATACAATGAAAAGATTAATAATTTAAAACTGATGTATACTAGTCAGGAAATAAATACAATAATTGGACTCTTATTGACGGTAATTTTAAATGTCTTTATTGACAATATTTGAATTAATTATATAATAGAAAAGACACTCTACAGAACTCTTTTGTGTTTATTTGAGAAATTGCGATTGTTCTGTAAGGAATATAGGTTTAACGTGTGCCAATTAAAATTACCGATTTGTCTTGCAGAATATTCTCTCACTGTCACTACATTTGTGGTTTGGCAGGAGCTGAAAGAAATATGAATACAGTTAACATAGCATTTTGGTTTTCTATTATTTTATTCCTTAAAAGACTTTTTGTAACTATATGCCATTATCATTCAACGTTCCTCTTCTATTCTTTATTTTATTTACTGTTTCATAGCCACAAAAATGCAGTTATTTAAAAAAAATGGTGATGGAAATTTAGATGCGGATAAATTATTTTCTCTTCTTACAATATTTCAAATGAATGATGGAAAATAAATAATTGTTTCTTGTAAAGTAATATTTATTTTGTCCCTGCCCAACAGGACCTCCTGGATTATAAACTTGTTGACCGCGTGGCCAAGAAAACTGCCAATAGCGCACTTGTTCGCCAGCAGGCACGTCGAGTATCTCTTGTTGGCTTGCTCTCGCGGAAAAGACCCAGGTAACAAGGAACACTAGGGCCTTACAAAGCACATTGACCACAATACTTCCACTCAAGGGTGTGTGAAACACCTGATGGAATGTGCTTTGCATACAAATCCAGCTGAATACATACTTGGGAACGGTTGTCAGCTGTTCGCGTTCACGACGCCTCTTTTCAACCAGTGGCAACTCTGTAAGCATTTGACTGTCGCTCGCCGGAGAGTATTTGCTTTTTATTTTTTATTTCATTTATTTTATATCGCTGTGCTACATGGTCATAAGCGATCAAAACTCTTTTAGAATTTTATAATATATGAACTTTTTTTAATTTTATTTGATTTATCTCCATCAAATAATAGTAAAAACTGCTTGTGAGGAATGAAGGACAAGTATAAAAATGCAGGTGCATCCTAGAATTAGATGTATGTAGATGTTTTCTTCTGTGGTCGCTACGGGTGCTTTCACGGGAGAAATAGTTCGGCTTTAAGTGGGAATGGCCGATTGATTGTTCAGAATGGTAGAGGTCACACAGCACACAGTCCATTAGACATTCGTCTTCAAATCAATGCTTACAAACAACATGTAATGGAATCAAAGATATTAAAACTTCTTGCGGATACCCTTTTTTCAATAAGCGGTGCTTGACATGAGACATGATATGAGAGATATTTCTTAAATAAACTTAACATTCCTGAGCATTAGTGAGGTTATGTTCATATTTGTAAAAAGCTAACTGTAACCGATTCCTTTTTCTTTTGTAATTGTCATAATTTTGAAGATTAGAATCGTGTCCCTTTCACGTACGTATTTTACGTTCCAAAGTCTTCATCTTTTTCAGAACATGACACTCTGAAATAAAAATACTCCTGGAATTTTAGGGAGAAGGCAAGAAATGAATGATTAAATTTTAAAATTTAGTATACATAACTATCTCCATATACTACTAAAATCTTGCAGAAAAACATGAAATCCTTGAATAAATAATTCAAAACTGATTTCATTAAACCGCTAGGGCGAAGTTAACAAACATGACCTGTTACATGACATGTTACATGAACAAGACATGTAATAACAAGACATGTTACATGAACCTCGTCAGTGATGAATTTTTTATGAGGTTATTGTGTTTTATTAATTACTGTTAAAAGGGAGCAGTATGAGTATTCTCTACAGGAGCTGTAGAGCTACATTTTCATCAGCACTTCATAAAACGCAAAGTCACCAGAACAATCGAGACCGAATCGGAACCCAAGATTTCCCCACACCCCACAATCATCCCGCCCCAAATCCTCCCGCCCCACCCGCCCACTCGAACCTAGGGACTGCAGTTGATGGCCTCACACATCTCTCCCGGTTTTGCGCCCGGAATCACTAATCAATCAATCAATCAACCAACTGCAAACCCAACCCAACCCCATCCTACCCCACCACAACCTATTCTATTGATCCCCGACCTAGCCCGAAACACCCCGCCTTACCCCGCTTCCACCTCGCCACGAATTGTTCCTATCTGGCCCAGTCCCGCTCCACTGTCTCCGTCACCGTCTCCGTCAACACCCCCGCCCCTCTCGACGTAGTCCTTGCTCCACCCTCTTCCCCACCTCTGCCCTCGCTTTCTCCATCCCAACCCACTGCTGCCGCCATCTCGACCACCGCGGCCACCACCGCCCAGCCGCCTGACACCGGCTGTTCGGGAGCAGTCGACCGCAGTCCAATGGGCTCCAAATTGATTACGACAGCGTCCCGGTGCACAGTGGGACAGAAGTCCCAAATTTCAATGTTAAAATTTTTGGAATTAATTAATTATTTTGAAGATGCCAAAAGAAACAATAAATTAGTAAGATAATTAATTAATAAATAACGAAACAATAAAAGACGCTTAATAATACGAAGCTTAATATGACGACTAAAACTGCTTTTCAAAAGAAATGTACAGAATGTGTGACATATTTTTTATTACACCCATTATCAAATAGAACATTCTGATATATAAAACAATAATCAGTAGTCAGTTTTCTTTTCTTAATACAATGCAGTACCAATTTCATTTATCATTTCATCATCTTTGTTGCTGTTATTAGGTCTTTAACGGATCAAAAGGCTTCAATAGTAAACTCAAATAAAATTAATTAAATATCTAAATAAATAAATAAATTTAACACAACACATATTTGTAAGTATATAAAAATCCAACTGTACAATTTCCATTGCCCATTGTTACAACCTGCTACCCCGTCCTCCGCATATCACTAAGGCACTTAAAGGCACTGCGAAATGGAGAGGAGTCTTTCCGCATCATGAGGGATGGGCCATATTGGACCGGTGAATCAGTCCAATATCAAGTCCTAAGCATGTGTGCAGGAACAGCCAGAGGCAGTTATCGCGTTCATATCCGCCCAATTTAGGTTACTGATTCAGCATCATTCTTTAATAGGTCAAAGTACACCACAGAAACAAGTGATCAAGAAAACCGCCTTCTAACATTCTCATTCACGGTGTGATCGGTTTCGATCAACCATTTATTCAACAACCATCTATTTACACAATGTTCGACCAATCTACAGGCTGAGTTTAACTCATGAGTCTCCCTTCCAGCTGTCTTTGCAGTAATTCTGACTGGGAGGTTCTCGGGTTCGAGTCCCGATGGTGGTGGATTTTCGAAAAACTAGGTCGAATTTTGCCGGTGTCTGGAAGACAATTCTATTGGCAGACTGCTCTGATCGGTAAGTTTCCGTAACTTCTCCAATCAGTACCAGGATAATACCTCTATTCAGTTAACTGGGTCACGAACCGCCCACGATTTTTCCTTCCTCGTCCTCCCTTTCCTCTCCAGTTACACACACACACTGACCTACACTTAAATGCACTACATTCCCACGGATATCGGGGGACCATTTGGAAGCTTGGAGTTTGTCCCAGCTGTGGCGGTGGCTCGCTGGGAAGAAACCTGGAGAGTGGAAATCCCCCCGAGAGCCGACATGTAGGTTGATGCCGGATTTCACTATCAAGCGTAGGAACCCCACCCCTATTTCTAAATATAAAAAAATCATTCACTACACTAACGAGACTAACGATCATACCAGCCGACGTTCCGAATACAATCAGCCAACATTCTATTGAGATGGTCCCACAAATCCACATCCGTAGGTGCGCAAATTAAGGGACTCTCCTCTTTTAAACTCCAGTTGGGCACTGGCATTCCCGACATACAGTTCGGCTCGATTTAAATTTCTGCTCCGTTGTTCAGCCACCTGCCCTGTGTGTGGTGCTGGTGGGCTCCGTCAAGATTTGGCCCCGATTTACTCTGCTGTCCCTCCCCGCTCCTCCTCACCCCTTTATCGTCCTTTGTCGGGCGCCGCGCGAGACCGTCTGGGGGGGAGGGGAAGGGGCGTTGGGGGGGGGGGGCGGCCCGCTGTGGGCGCCAGGTGCCCCAACGCCCTGACAGCGCGGGCGAACTCTCAATCTTCCAGGTGCTTTCCAGCAGAGCTCTCCGCTCGCTTCTCTCCCACCCTCCCGTTCCGTCAGCGCCATTAGTTATTGAAATATCCTTTTTCTCGGTCTGTACAATTCCCCCTCCAGCTGAGATGGCTCAAACAATTGTTGCCCCTGCAGTGCCCCTGATCATGCTGTCCTAGGGTTTGAGTCCCGATGGTGACGAATTTTGGACACTGGCAAGATCGATTCCCGCCTCTGGGAGAGAATTTTAACGACCGGCTGCTCTGATTGGTAGTTTTCCGTGGTTTCTCCGATCAATACCAGTCGATTGCCTATTCAGTACTCTAACAAATAGTTCATGGACCGCACGCAATCTTCTCTTCCTGCCTCTTGTTCTATCCTCACTCCTAATTCACATACACACACACACACACACACTTAAAAGCACTGCACTATCACACATGTTGGAGTCCAATCTAGAGCTTAGAGTCTGTGTCGGCCGGGGCATTTCCCCGTTGGTGGCTATACCTGAACTGGCAATCTCTACGCCTACGCCTACTCTATCTCCAAGCCTACGTGTAAGTTCGCTACGGGTTCGCATATTACACCCGTGAAGCTAGATACCCACCTACCGGAATGGAACGTACACTACGCGAGAAATGACGCGACCATTTTACGCGCCTGGAAACAAAATCATCAATAATTAATCAACTTCTATGATCGCATAACACATTTTTCTGCATTTAAATGAAATATATTTTTCAATAATATATATCGGTAATCATGTTTCTTTACTTAAAAATTAATATTGATTTTTTCGAGGAGTAATTTTTCTTATCCCCCGATGAAATTGGGATGCGTGATTAGGCAATCACCTGTCTTTTAGGATGAAAGTTGGAACAGGTTGGGAAAAGATGGATCGGCCACCCTTCAGAATTGAAAAAGAAATAGGATGGGGGGAGCGATAGCGTAAGGACCATGACTCAATTATTTGATGCTCGTTACCGCAACCATTCGGAGTTGATCTGATAAAACAACAGAAGTGATAGATCAGTGACACCTAAATCCAGGAGTGGCAACGTTACCTCACCGACCTGGATGCTACGGATAAAACTCGACAAAGTCGGATATAATAAAATAACCTACAAATGTACGAAAATTCAATGGCAATTTTATTCATTGACGTAACTGCTAATGAGGACTTACTGAATGTCATCTTTAATCTCATAAAAATAATGTTCATAAAGTTTGGTTGAACATTATCTATATCTTCAGATATATCCCCCGTCGCGGTACCTCCCCATTCGAAAAAACTCGATATGCAAAGAGTTGAAGTGTCATTGTGTGTAAGAGGAGAGGTTAGGTCAGATACGACAAAGGGAAAATATCACGCGGACTGTGACCCATTCCATAAGGTTCTGCTCTGGCATTGCCCCGGTATTTGATAGGAGAAACCACATAAAATTACCGATCAGAGCGGCCGACCATTAGGGCTATCCCCCAAATAGTAGCAGAATTCTACCTAGCTATGCAGGGATAGCTAGAGTCGAAAATTCACCACTGCCGGAACTGGAACTGTAGCACCACCCTAAGTGAGACGGCTCAGTGGAAACGGTGGTTTCCAATGAGACATATCACCCGGTAAGAACATTCAAAATTCGTTAACTATGAACGAATATCCTGAAGTATATCAGGTGACGAATTCTGTTTGTACCTCCGTTTCGTGGCTGTGCCCGCTTGACGTTTCTAGGTCGTGTAAAAACACTCGAAGTAAAATTGTTCCCCAAACTTGTATGAGTCTTCGAATACTTTTCTTGAATCATGCGAGGAACCTGCTGTGGGCACTTGCCAGATGCCCAGACCTTTTGACGGCGCCGTCGAGCACTCAATCTTCCAGTAGAGCTCTCCTCTCGCCCTCTCACCGCAGGCCGCGCTTTTCCCTCCATCCCTCGACTCCATTAGTCATTGAAACTCGCCTCGCTCCGGATGGCTGTCACGATTACCATTGCGGTGGCGTCCGCGTGAGGCGCATTACTGTTCATTAGTTGCTGCTTGGAGTTCGTTTGAACCGCCCGCGTCCCTCTGGATCTTCCAATTGTGATTCATTTAATTCCCCTGGCTGTGAAGGGGAAATGAAGCAGTGAATAGGGAAAGGAAAAGACGTAATATTGCAGTTGCGCTTGATCAACTGAAACACAAAATGTATTATTTAGAAGAAAGAAATAAAGAAACATGCTTGGATGATCGAAGTGGCTAAGAGTGCGTCTCCAGTCTGTGCCAAGTCCGAATAGTTGCGGGTTTGAATCCTGATCTGCACCTAAAGTTCTCTAAAGCTTTTTTCGTAACGAAGTTCTTATAAGACAGTATTGGCCTCCAACGGAACTGCGGAGTAATCCTGCTTCAATGTAGTCAGTCATTGCCTTTTATGTCTTCGGCCAGGAACTCGGGGCGTTAGATACCTGGACTTCCCAAACGGTCACCTATCCAGGTCACCTATCCAACCCGCGATGTCTCGAGTTGCTTAATCTCGCGACTTCACGTAGCGTGGAGAAGCAATTTTGCTAGCGTCATCGACTCCGTTTGTTCCTAGTCTACTGTGGGTTATGTTGTGGATGGCCTCGCGTGCTCTTCATCCCAGATCGAAGGAGGCTGCTAGTGACTATTGTAAGTTTTAACACTCACTCCACTGCAATGTTCATATTTACCAATTTTTGCCTGAAAAGGAAAGCTGCAAAAAAGAGCTTATTTTCCTTATGACTATGTAGGACGTGGAGTTAAACCATATCTTCGTAAGAAACAAAAAAAATTAAATGCCAGGGAAATTGCTTTGACACTGTTTTGTTACAAGATTAGATTGGATCACAAATGGTTACAGAAAAATAGGTGTTTCGGTGAACATCATAGAAAAATTGAAAAAACCTTACTGTTTTGTTACGAAGATATCACCCGAAATATGACCTTCGAAAGTTGGCAAAAAAACCTCTTAGAAATCAGAAAAAGAAAATCTGTGCGAGCTTGGAACGATGGGAGTGAAGCAGGTAGGAAATAACCTGTGAAATTCGAATTGGCAAAATAGAATAAGAGGATATGATATATAATAGAATGGAATAGGCAAAATTGAATAAGAGGATAGAATAAGAGGACTATGTTGCGAAAAACGCCGATGGAAACGGAAATACGCTCAATACCCCCCCCCTTTATTAAATTATTTTGTTACTTTCCTGAGAAGTTTCAAAAACAATGTATCATTTCAATAATTCTTTTACATTCTTTGAGATAAATTTTATATTCTCTAAGACACATTTTATAGACTTTTGAATGACGTACGTAATCGTAGGTAGATTTACCAAGATAACGAACATTAAAAATGAATGAAGTTATGATTGAAGTGTGAGTTGGCGCAGTTGCAGAATCATCTTACAACAATACGTACAAGGAACAGTAGGCGGCTTTCCCACCAGATACAAATCTCCTCCTTCTCGGAGCGAGCTCTGCTCAGCTAGCGTCAAGCAAACGACTACACTATCACTGCGCGCTCGGCAGTTGTTTATTACCGCCTGTGCACCTGAAGGAATGGAGTGCGGGTTCTTCATGCTCTAGGCCACGTGCTCAAGAGGCGCTCCTCGAGGGTAATTTGGCGGAGAAATTGTCTTTCTCGCGTAGACAAAGGCGTCCAGGACCAGAGTGTAGAGAAACGGAGTGTTGGCTTAGCTGCTGTGAAGGCGCCGTGTTCTAGGCAATGCTGCCAATCTTACAAAAGGAACAAAATAACGATAGACGACAAAATAGACGATCCTTCCTTAGGATCATCTATCTTCCAGACGCCGTCTTCCTGAGATGGTATGACGTGTATTGATAGCATTTCGAATTATGTCTTCGGCGTATGTCGCCCTGCCGGCGAGACAGGGCTGCAGCCTTATCACAAGCCGAGTAGGAGAATTAAAATATCGTTTGTCCTCATTTCCGGCGATACGCTATTAGTGCTAAACTGAGGCCAGTGAGGAGAGGGGTTGGGGATCTCAGCCGCCCGGGCTTTAGTCTGAAGATCTTAGTCACTGGTCCTTGGGCTCTTGACTTCGTCGTGGCAGATACCCGCTACGCACGGGAAATTGCGTAGGGACTGGCACCATCACGTTTGGATTGAAGGAAATAGACTCCGGTGTCAATATGGGAAGTTGGCAGCTCTGAGTTGGCAATCCCCATCCAGGCTCAAATGATAAACGTCCCGGAGGAGCGTTGCGTTCCGGCTTTTTTAGAAGTCAGACTGAGGTTTTAGTGCAATCCGAAGGAGGTGAGAATGAAGCTAAACGGCAGAAGTGCACCATGGCGCGGGAAAAATCCTTCCTAGAATTAAACTAAGTGTGAACTGGTCGTTTGCAGCCCGTGGGTACAATATTGAATTCAATTCAATGGACGTATGTTCATTCTCCGCTGCCTTCTAGACTCCATTCTAGTCTTCTCCGCCAGTTAAATATTCCTTTTAACCAACGGAAGTTTCAGTGTATTCGTGTCATCCCGCAGACCGAGAGTGAGCGCCATGCTTACTTGAAAATCGAACTACTTTAATACGTTTTAAAGAAACAAATAATGATATAATGCTACGGAAAATCGATTTCGAGATTTCAACGGAAATACACGTTTTGGAGTCCCCTGATACCGTCTCTCCGTCCGTCCGTCCGTCCGTCCGCCCGTCCGTCTGTGAACAATAGCGCCTAAATCATAGGTACGATCTCTTCCAGATTGAAGAATCTCTTGTCGATCTGGTTCTAATTGAAACTTTGAAATTTTGAAAAACATTCTTTAAAATTTGAGACACACTTTACTTTTACAGACAACTTTACAATAACCCCCCGAACATTTTCAAAATTTTCTCAAAAACGGCTCCAAATTTTCTCGAAACTTCTTGTAACATTAGAGCAAAATACACTTATAAAGGCGGCATAGATCCGATTATCACGGTTAACTCTGAATTTTCGAAAATTACAAAAGTTTGATTGTTTCCGGCATCTTCCTAGAACTACAAAATTGAAGACAGAGATTTTTTCTTCAAATGAAATTTGTTGTGCATAAATAGTTCTTTCAATTAGGTCATGTAGATCTTTTTGGAAATTTTAGTAGTTTTAGCGCAATAGAGCGTACAATATTTGCAATTTTAAAAAATTACAAACATAAGATTTTCTCAAAAAGGCTCCAAATTTTATCTTTAAATTTTTGGTAAGGTGCCAAACAAACCCTATACCCTGACATAAAAGTTTTAAAACTCTATTTTTACAAAAATTACAAAAATAATTTTTTTTCATTTGTCTCTCATGTCTGTAATATTTACATTAAAGGCAATTTCTTCATATTATATTTATGAGAACATGTACTTTAAATAATGTCAAATAAAGTTTCTCGAAAACTCAACAGTTTTCTGTAAAAATTAACTGAAAATTCCGCAGTTTCAGAAACTCTCAAACGCCATTTTCTGAAAAATGGTTCCAAATTTATCCAATACATAGTGATAATTACACCGTTTAATATGACGTAAAGTTGATTTTGGTGCATTTTTTTATTTTTTCAAAAATTACACAAATACATTTTTTAAAATACATCTCACGCCTTTAATATGGACATTTATACCGATTTGTATTCATTATTACATTTGTGACTGAGAGTGCTTTACGTGTTTTCAAATTAACTTTCTCGAAAACTCAATAGATTCCTGTGAAAAAGAGCTTCAAATTTCGAATTTACAGTAAAGCTTAATCGCCATTTTATTAAAAAACGCTTCAAAGTTCTCAATGAAAATTTCTATTTGAGGCGAGTTTTTACTCTTCTTTAATATTTTTGAAGTAATATTTCGGTTGTGCTACTAGGAAAGCAAAAAGTTGAGAATGTAAAAAAATGTATTTTGGGCGGGGATAAATGGCAGCTGCCAGAGAATGGAACAAAACCTTTAAGCCAGATCATACCAAGGAAATTAGAAAAATATATTACGAGAAAGTCTGTGCCATTCTGTAGCACCTCCAGATTTTTTGCAATAATTCCATTTCAATGTAATTTTTATATACGTAGGTTATATATAGATAGATAGATATTTATTATTCTGCAGGTAGGTATACACAACCTGGTGGCAGAACTCTACAATTTACACATTACTAATATTAACTTTAAATTATTTAACAACGTAACTTCAAATTATTTAAAGACATAATAATAATAATAATAATAATAATAATAATAATAATAATAATAATAATAATAATAATAATAATAATAATATGCTAACAATAATAGCCTTAACTACATTTTTGGTTGACCTGCACAGTTATTTGAAACTATTAAATACAAGATTACACGAATTTTTAATTACACTTCACTTCACTTCACTTCAACATTTGAAATTCACTTCTCTTTCTACTTCTATACTGCACTACACTGCACAACACTTCACCACACTTCAATACAATACTACTTCGAATATAATTATATATTTAGAACAGGAACGCATTTAATAGTAATTAACACAATAATAACAATAAAATATCAATAATAATCAAATAATAACTGATATAATAATCCAACTTACTAAACTAATAAAGCTTACAAATACCATTAGTTAATTTATTTTTAAATCTTTGAACACCTAGAGGAAAGGGTTCCAAGGCTGTCGCAGGTAACTTATTCCAGTCCGTTATTGTTCTATTTGTAAATGAAAATTTTCCAACATCTGTTCTCTGTGGCCTAAACTGAATTTTGTGCTTGTGATCCCCTCTACTAAAGTACGAAGGTCTACCCAATCGGATGTAGATATCTTTCCAAGCTGGATAACCGGCATACGCTTTGTACAGGGCACAGAGTCTTGCCTTAACTCTCCTAATTTCTAGAGACTCCCATTCAACATTCTTCCTATTCCCTCGGAAAGTAAGTTTATACGCTCTTCTCTGTAATCTATTCAAATATTCCTTTTGGGAATTTCTATAAGGGTCCCAACAAACAGCCCCGTATTCCATTAATGGACGAACTAAAGATAAATAAGCTAATTCTCTCGCTTTCGCAGTACTCTTTTTTAGTATTCGCATAGTAAAATGCAAGGACCTCCAGGCTTTCCCTACGACACAGTTTACCTGATTTTCCCAACTCAATTTGCTATCAAAGATTATCCCCAGGTACTTACAAGACACGACTCTTGGAATCGTAGGAAATATGTAGGTATATGACTTTCTTCGCCCTTACTTTATCTAGAAAATTTTTTTTCATGACTATTTTAGTAAAAATATATGCGTGTTTACCTGTCTATTTTAGGTACAATAAATGCCTGAACTTCCGCGCTCTAGTCCGTACATAGTATTTGAGTAACTCCCGAGTGAGCAGATGTGCGTGCGTTCGATTTCCGTCACTCACGGCTAGGCCACTTCCCGTGCACCAATGGAGGCATATGAGGTGTCGTTCGACGCATCTCACTCTCCTGTTGAGGAACAAATAATTTGTTTTCGGATCCGGGCAGAAAATTCGAAGAAATTTCCAAAAATGTGCATTTGAATGTTTTGAAAAGAGTAAACCTCTACAAACGCAAAAAATGGCGCACGGCGTAAAACAAAAATGACCGCCATTTGTAAACCAGATACAATAAAAATAAATCAAAGATGCTTTTGAACAGCCCAAACATAAGGAAATTTATGTCCAAAATATTAATTTTTTCCAACCTGGTCGAGCGACCAGTGCTGGACCACTTAAAATGGATTGACCCTAGAGCAAAGATCGATTTTCAATTTAATGTGATTTGAAACTTATTCTCCTTATTCAGATAAACATAGAAAATAGTAATATTTAATGCTTATATATATTCGCCTACGTATCACAAATTAGCCTGAGTTAGTGAAGTTTTAAAATCTTAAAAAATTAGGGGACAAAATCTGGATGTGTTAAGCAACTCATGGGAGTTAAATGTAGTTGTAGAAGCTTTTGCGTCAGAATTTTTCGAACTGATTGAAAATGATTTTATAATAGGAATGCAGAATAACGCAGAAGAACAGATTACAGGCGATCGGGCACGGGCAACACAATTACACGGATAACAGGCTACTACGATTCCTTATTAAGTCCAATGTCAAATACTGTAAGAACGTATTTGAACAAAGCTGAGCATGAAAGAACTGAAGTATTAAATAAATTTTCAACATATGAAAATTCTTTTAAAAAAGTTTACAGATTCGAGAACGCCACATTCAACTAGTTATCAATATTTCATATAATAGGTAGAAGCCATCTCAGGTCGTTACGCCGACTAATGACCAGCAAAATATTCACGTGAGCGCTACGCTCATCATTCGACCTACTATTCCTACCAACCTCAACTAGTACTACAATATAATTCATATTCGTCCGCAACTCATTAACACAATCTATAGTGATGGAGTTTCACCTTATAAAAAAATTGGGTATGTGCTAATTGTAACGCAGAACAACAAATGTATTTAAAATCTATCAAATAATTTATTATTTTAATACTGGGCAAAGTTTATTGCATAGAATTAAAATAGGAAGGAAAATAACGTGCATTTACACTCAAAGACTTGAGAGATGCTTTCTAATGCACTAGTTATATCATAAAAATGTTCTATGGCAGTCAGTTTTTCCACAAGAATTCGTAAACATTTCTTGCACCAATATTACATTTTACTGATCATTCATGCAAAATTATATTGAAGTGAAGTGTTTTTGACGCTCTTCCAACTTTTTCAACGGGAGTAATAATGAATGCGATGAGTGAAGATAGTGGTAAGAGAAGGAATTATACGAGTAATAATAATTTGGATGTTTCTGCGAACTTTCCTGGATTTTCCATGTCCTGTCAAAGTAGGAACAAGCAGTTGCCCTACTGACTAACTAATAATAACTGTTCCATGCTGCGCTTGATGCAGCAAGGAAATCCGGCAATCCTTTCACCCCATTATTCTCTACACTTGTTCCCCGCGGTTTGCCGTTGCACCCATCTATGATCTTACTGTTATGATTGTCTTCCTCCTTTCTCTACTTCTGCAATAACACATTTATCGCACTGGAAATTTACAATTCGAAAGAAAAGGAGGGTCTTGCAAATATAAGATTGTAACTTGTCCTGCAATTTTGAATTAATACATCAATATATCCAATAAGTATGGAAGATGTTTTAGTTTCATTTATTAAATATTGTTAGAATGGCCTAACGTAAACCGAACAATTCTGGAAGAAATAATCCCGTTTCTTAGCGATCTTAGCTATATCTCATAGTAAGAAAACTCAAAATATGGATATTAATGACACTTCTGCGGTGAAGTTATGATATATTTCACGAAACAAAACAAACAACTAGAAAAACAGCTCTTCGGATTTGATGTAAAATTTTCTATTGTAATATTTTTTCCTTGCGTTTCATTCTGGGAGAAAGTAACGAATGCCTGATTATCTTTCAAAGAATAACTCTCAATATTCCCTGTACCTGAAGTTCTTATATACACAGGTCTGTGAAACCCTGATACTAAAAATTATTGATTTTTATTGAAGCATTATTTAGATTATATAGTATTGTTTACATAGTTACATTGAAATTTGTCGTGGCAAAATTTGTATAGTACTTTGATCAATTTAAGATCAACAGACCTTAAAAAAAGAATTTATTTTTGTTTCTTGGCAATTAGTTTGTTTCTAAAGGATTGTACAGGTCAAAGCAATTCTAATCCGTAACGCGATTTAATTGAAAAAATGCTTATCGAAACGAAGCCATACGAACGAAATTTAAAGTTATATAACGAAAAGTTGTACACCAAAAAGATTAAAGTCAAAATGAGAAAGTTATTTTGCCTTTAACCATAGAGGTTCGATTTTTTTAAACAGTTTCAAACTAAAGGGAGGGGAACAACGATTAGCCATAGAGTAAATTTGCTTCCTCCGTCTTGGTTTAGGTAAGGAGATACTGTTCTATCGTTTAGAATTTTTTTATTAGAACCTTTGTAATAGTCTCGTCTTTCAACTCTGGTGTCCTCTTTCAGAAAGACCTGCCCAGAAACACAGTAAATTCTTATTTTAGTATATGTAGCTATAGATAAAAGTTGCACGTTCAGAGCCACATACTGAATATTGAAATAGTTCTTTAAAAACAATCGAGAAGGATGTGAGCATCTATGTCCCCTTGAAAATTACAGCTAAAACAGAAAATATACAAAATATGTATGTCTTTGCCACACCGTAGAAACTGAAAAAACTTAACTCAAACAAACATAAAATGGTTGCCATAAATTACTAAATAATGTACCATTAATTCTTAAATCTATATAAATAAAAATGAATTGCCGAAATTTGTGCAAGCACATAACTTTCAAACAACTGCACCAAATTGGGTAATTCGTTTTTGTGTGTATTTGTTTATTGTAAGGACAAGGTTTACATAAAAGAAAATTTTAAAAAATCGAATACATTTAAAAAAAATCATAATATGAAAAGGAAGTGTGTGAATGAGACAGAAGACAGTGAGAGATCTTCAGTATATTAAAAAAATATTAAAAGGCGAAAATGGAGAGGAGAAAAGAGTGGAAAAGAGATAAGAAAGAGAGGTAGGAAAAAGGAAAGAGGGGAAAAGTGAGCAAGGTGAAAAAAGAGAAGGGGAATGAGGGAGAATGGGAAAGAGAGAGAGAGAGAGAGAGAGAGAGAGAGAGAGAGAGAGAGAGGGGGAAAGAAAAAAAGAGAAATAGGTAAAGACAGTAAGTGAGAGGAGAGAAAAGAGAGGGGGAGAGATGGAAATGTTAGAGGGAAAGTGAGAGAAGTGAGGGGGAAAGTGAGAAAAGGAAATAAAGAGAGAAGGAAGGAGAGAAGGAAAGAGAGAAGGAAAGAGAAAAGGAAAGAGAATGAAAAAATGAGTGACAATGAAAGAGAGAGAGAAAGAAATGGAGAGAAAAAGGAAACAAAAAGATAGAGGGCGAAAAGAGAAAGGAAGAGAGAGACGGAAAAGTCAGAGGAAAGGGGTAGAAGGAGAAAAACAAAGGGAAAAAGAGGCAGGGAAGGAAAGGGAGAGAAAGGAGGAGGGAAAAAGAGAGGAGAAAATATAGGAAGAAAAAACATAGGCAAAAAGAGAAAAAAGGAAGGGTAAAAAGTGAGATAAAAAGGAGAGAGGAAAAGAGAACGGAAAAAAGGAAAAAGAGAGAAGTGGAAAAAGAGAGGGGGAAGAGGGAAAGGGGGAAGAGAAAAAAGGGGGAGAGGGAAAGGAGGAAGAGAGAAAGGGGAAGAGAGAAAGGGGAAAGAGGGAAAGGGGGAAGAGAGAGGGAAAACAGACAAAGGGAAAAAGAGGCAGGGAAGGAAAGGGAGAGAAAGGAGGAGGGAAAAAGAGAGGAGAAAATATAGGAAGAAAAAACATAGGCAAAAAGAGAAAAAAGGAAGGGTAAAAAGTGAGATAAAAAGGAGAGAGGAAAAGAGAACGGAAAAAAGGAAAAAGAGAGAAGTGGAAAAAGAGAGGGGGAAGAGGGAAAGGGGGAAGAGAAAAAAGGGGGAGAGGGAAAGGAGGAAGAGAGAAAGGGGAAGAGAGAAAGGGGAAAGAGGGAAAGGGGGAAGAGAGAGGGAAAACAGACGGAAAAAGAGAGAGAAAAGTTAGAGTGAAAAGAGGGAGGGAGATAGCAAGAGGAAAAAGAGAGAGGGGGAAGACAACGTCTGCCGGGTTCTGCTAGTAGCGTATACAATTTTTCTTCAGTTATCTTGCTATTTATTCTGAATTTGGCCGTAAATCTCTCCTTCCATAGGTGTTTTCGCCCTATCAGCATGGAATACGTATCCGTCTGCTAAGAGAAAGAGAAAAGTCAGTTGTATAAACTACTTTAAATTAAATACGCAACGAATGAAATTACATGTGTTTACTTGATATGAGAAAGAGAGAGAGACAGAGGGGAGGAAGAAAGAGAGATAGGTACAGTTTGATCCTTCATGATGATATCTGCTACCACACGGTGTTAGATTACATCATGCGCCATCCTGTACCCACCACCCAACAGGTTTCACAGATTGATTCGTGATTTCGAGCGCGTCAACTGCTCAGGTCACTAGTCTTGTAAGTGTATAATTATGTGTATGATTTATCCTGGGAAGGGGCGGTGACCTTCCCTCGCTGGATGGGGAGATGCGAGGTTGACTTACCTGTTGTCATGCGGTTTTCCCCAACGAGGTTTCACCCAGAAGCAAGGCACCGTTCCAGACGCGACAAGCTCTAAACTCCTGAATGTTCCAAGCATGTATGGAAGTGTATTGCATGAAAATGTGTGTGTAAGAAGGGGTGTGGATAGGACAGGGGAGAGGAAGAAAATATTACGCACTGTCTATGGTCCCCTTGTTCCGCTCCGGCAGTTCCGGAAAGCTAATGCCGGCAGCTCCGGCATTCGCTTGGTGTGGAATCGAAAAATCATGGAAAGTTTGAATCAGGTCATCCGGCTGCTAGAATTATCCTCCAAACAGTGGCTGAACTTAACTAGCTATGTAACTAGTGTCGGAAACCCTACCAATGCCGGTACTCGAACCCTGAAACGTCTCGATTGGACGCACTGTAGCGACATCAATTGATGTCCTGAGCCACCTACGCGGCGCCTCAGTGATGTATTGTACTAGTTGAAAGAGACTTCTCTAGATGTCAGTTTATAGGAGGAGCTCCTCCTCACACGCGGCACACCATTAACAGGTTTCCTCTTCTGCCCGCAAGAGCACTGTGCGATATGGGCAATTGCTAGGCGGGATGACGGTTGATTGATTGATTGATCTTTTCGTGTTTCCGGGCGCGTCAACTAGGAAGTCCCGTTAGTGTAGTGCATGTTTTCTCCCCGGGAGATGGCGGTGATCTTCCCCCGCTCGAGATCCGGCGCCGACCTACGTCGGCTACTGGGGTTTCCCCCTAACCTGGACTCTCCCACCAGTGGGGCACCGCCCCAGCCGGGACAAGCTCTAAGCTCCCGACCGGTCTCCCGAAATATGTGGTAGTGTAGTGCATGTTAGTCAAGGAAGAGGGTACTGCTCCGGCATTCGCCTGGTGTTGATCGGAGAAACCACGGAAAACTACCGATCAGAGCAGCCGGCCGCTAGAATTCTCCTCCAGACAGCAGCTGAATTCGACCTAGCTGAAAAGCTAGTGTCAAAAATCCTGCCGCCGTCAGGACTCGAACCTAGGAACCTCCCGGTTAGAGGCGCTGCAGTGACATCAGTTGATGCACTGAGCTACTGCTACCGGTGGGGATGACGGCATGTGGAGAGTTCCTCCTAGGAATGATATCGATTCCGTCTGCGTCGCTTGAAAGCGCGGCTAGTTTAAAATTCTATCAAAGTGTATATTTCTTCATAGCTGGCAACTATATCTCAAACTCTTTCCTCACACATCTACACAAATATTTTATTGGGTTTTACTACATTCTAAAGAAAATATGTAAGTAGGTCAATCCTCCATCCAGCTCTGAAAAACTACCACTGCATTCAACACTTCTTTTGTATTTGCAGTCATCAATTAATTTGTTGTTTTTCGTTCAATCAATGAGCGAAAGTTGAAAAGGGCCAGGTTGTTTGCGGGCTTCTACCCAGTGAAATCACTTTTCTAGCTCCTACGCAAATACATACAAATGAAAATAAATCAACACATCTAAAACACTCAATCCCACAAGTGGACGCTCATGCCCTCCGTTGCTCATACTCAGCACATTGCACACTTACCAACATTCACCTTCTTTTTAGCTTGAATTTTACAATGGCACCAGGGCAAGGCCATTCAACTAAAGAAACTATACCAGTCATTCTTCACACAGACTCTGTTGAAAAGGTTTTGGATGGTTGGTTCACTACCTGCATACAACGGCATCCTTATATGTTGCTGTAGGTCGAGGCTAAAAAAAGAACGAAAGAGTTTTAACGATTGCTTGCAGACCTATCTGAACGAAATATAACAGCTTCAAATTAGGTTCTAAGTAAGAGTATTACATTTAATGATTTACTGAAGATACAATAAATGACACTTAAATACTCGTTACGCATTGCAAATGATTATTTTTCTGAAAATAGGACCCTTGAAATTTCAGTATCTATTGAGATGTAAAGAAAATTAATGACATAAGTAACTCTTACGACAAAGAGGAGTCAGATAGCTTCAGAGAAATCACTAAATTAATTGCTACTTAAAATGTATTCTATCATGAAGAAATAATACTCTTATTGAAATCTTTGAAGTGTTATTCATTCCTTTAGATCGCGAAATTAATTTTAAAACATCATTGTGCTAATTCATTGCTTTGATTGAACAACTGGACTCTTTGAATATTTCTTTTGCATTACTGCCAAAAGCAAATAAAAATATTATTAATCATTAGAGAGCTGACTAAAAATTTGATTCAGATTTTGATGAGCAATTGTAATAGTTTTGATATATTAATTTTGTATTTATGTACCTGCTTGTAATTTTCAGAATATTGCTACTTAAGTTACTAACTATATTACTTTGTATATATCTTTAACATTGGATAGCGATAAATCTTACAAATTACGCCGGTCCGCGAAGATTTTGCTACACAAAATAATTTATGCGTTTTATAACAATGTCCCAACTTAGAAACTGACACTTGTTCTTATGTATCACGTATATATGTTGCCTAATAGGGTTTAAACGCTGACAATTTTATTACATTACATTCCAATTGTTTAAATGGAAACCTATGAAACTGCACACTGACTCTTTGTATTTAAAAACCATTATGTATCATGCTATTCATTACGATGTCGACCTCCTACACAACTGGGTGGTGTAGGAGTGTTAATGTCCCTTACCCTCCGAAGTTTATAAATCATCCTAAGGTACAGCTCTGCACTGTCAGGTCCAGTGACTGAATTGTCTCATCTCAGTAATCTCGTTTTAAATGTGCTTCGTGCGGTTGCAAAATGCTCTGGAAAATGTAAAAAGGGGTATTTCTAGAAGATCTGTGTGAATAAATCCAAATTGTTTTCGTTAAATATGAGGACTTGTATGATTAGAAAACAATTATTACTCTAATGATCGAAAGTTTGTATCTGGACTACTTTAAAGTTACGTAAAGGAATCACGACAAACGACAAGATGTTGGTTGAACAAAGGTTAATCTTCATACTGATTGGAAATAATATGGTTTGGCTTCAACAAGATTTTCAATGACGATTTTTATTTTTATGATACAATGATTTTTACTTTCTCGCCTTACAAATGCTTCATAAGAAGAGAAAGTTATGTAATCGTGCGCCCGAAATCGGCAAATTTTCGTCAGAAAAATTCTTATTGCCGAGCTCTGTTAATTTTTATTTGAGTGAAATATCTGAATTGAATAATAAAATCAGGACAACCATCGTTTATTCAAAACTGACTTCAACAATGAGACAACGAGAAGAAACAATCTGCCTTCAGCAATGAGGCAACGACACAGCAATGAGAAGAAAGTAACATTTCCTGTAGTACTTTTGATATTTCACTTTTCAATTTAAAAGTACTGTATCAGCACTACCATTATCTGTATGTTTTACAATGTTTTATGCGTTGCTAAATTTTGTTTCCAAAACGAATTTACTTAAGTATTTTATTTTCTTCGTGGCAAGAAAACTGTACGTGATAAGAAAAATTGACTAGCAAGTTTCAATTCAATACACCAAAATTACGTTTAGAGACATGTTCTTCCTTGTACTACAGAAATATTTTTGATAGGTGTGGTATAAATGCCACTTCCTTCTCGCAAAATAAAATCGCGTTTACCGTGTGCGCCATACACTCTTTGTGGACAGTCTTACTTACTTTCCTTTTAATTTAATTCAAGTGTAAACATTAATTAATTTGGTACTACGTTACATTAACATTAGATGTAGATGGTGAGACAAAATTATTTAGTATTCTTTGTTGCAGTCACAGTTTTATCAGAAAGTTCGCCTCATTTTTAGCTCTAGTGCTAAAAGTTGAACTTAATACACACTGCATCGTAGGCTTTCACGGCCAGAGTCAATATGAGTGAAAGTTTCCGGGCTGGTAGGCCGTGGTCCAGTTGGCATTGAAGAGCCAAACGTTTTGTCCGCGTCTGCGGTGGACATCTTCAGTGGTGGTGGCAGCGTCGTCGGGGTAGTCTCCGGGTCGGCGGCTGGCTAGCGGCTGACGCCGCGTTTTTTTTTTTTTTCCTTTCCTCCAGTTACCCTGGAGAGGCGGAAATTTATTCAAGATCTTAGGATACATTTTCTCCAGCATTGCTGCTTGTGGAGATCTGGGAGGGTTATATCTTAAAAAGACTAATTAAATCTAAACTTAATTCTAACTTAAAACTAACACATCAAGCCTCTTTGGGCGATAAGTTTTAAAATAATAGGAATTCGACGCCGCGTTCTGCGTGGCGGCGGCTTTTATAGTTGGCGTGAGAGGGGCGCTGCGTTGGAGATTTCGCGCGCTAGCTTGTGATTGGTCGATGGCTGGCTCCTGGTTGGCTGTCGATTATGTTGTGGCTAGTTTGGGAAACTCTGTCCTTATATGGCTTTGTTTTGGTGTTGCGGAGTACGGGATACCGGATAGAATTGAGTTTGAGACCTTCTTCTTTCCTGTTGAAGTTATTGGGATGTTTGAAAATCTCAATAGCTTCCCGTTGTAACCTGGCGTGGTAGTGGTTGGTGGTAGATAATAATTCGGTGTCTTGAAACAGGATGTCGTGTTCTCTTCTCAAGAGGGCATGCTCAGCCTCAGCAGATTTGTCTGTGTATCCTAAGCGGCAGTTCCGTTCAACACGCGCCTCATCGAACACAAACGGTTTAATTTCAAAATTAAAAAATTGTTTCATTCAACTTCCACTATTGTTTTCATTATAGATATCGCGGTTTAGTAACTTGAATCAAGAGCACTGCAGTGTACAATCAAATAAAGAATAACAAATGGGCACCCACGGCCTTCATGTTAAGTTGAAAATACTTATATTGGAGTTATACGACAATCTTCAAAATGTAATTTTGCTCGTTTTGAAAAAAATATATTCTCTAGTCCTTGGAAAATTCCCAAGTAAAACAATTCTTATGAGTATACACACTTATGTTTTCTGTGGATATCTAAAATTAATTTTACAAAAATGAACAAATTTACTATTTTTCACATGATATTGGCATTGCGCAATGGCAACAGTGTAAAATATTTGACGGCATAGAATCAAGTTTTTACACTTAACAGTAATTCGTAAATTAAGTATCTACTTTATTAACTATTTTAACTAACTTTATTTACAGAGCTATCACGTAACAACACACAAGCGTATAACATCACAAACGAATTTTGTTTTTTCAAATGGTTACAACCAGATTGCTTATTGGACATTTTAATCTTAGTCATAGCTTCCTGATCCTTGCCCAAATTGCGATCTTCCAATATCTACCAAGGTCCTTGTAATTGATTGCTATGTGATGACGACTGACAGAGCAAATCTTAACATTAATAGTGATCTCTACTGTATATTCAATTCTTATTCCAGTTACATGATTATTCAACTTCTTACCAAGTTTAATCTGATAAACTGAATTTAGCGATTAATTATACATTGTAAGCCTCATGTACAGGGTCTATATTAAGAATTATCTCTAATGTATGTGTATTCCATGAAATTTTGTAACCAGTGGGTATTTGTAGGTACTCTGTTGTAACTACTGTATTTTTGTAACTGTGGTTGCCAATGACCTAGTTGTTTATAACGTGATCTTAAATAAATAATTTTAAAAAAATTGCATTTTTTTTGCGTTACACTTTGCATAGTAAAGCAACCATTTTAAGAAGATATTTTTCCAATTTTTTCTTCTCTTTTCAAAAATTGTGAATTTTGTGAGCAATGACAGAAACAGAAAAATGACAATTGCTGCCTTTGTCAATTATGCTCAGCAGTATGAACCAAAATATTTGATTTACATTGCAATAAGTGAAGTTATCTAAATTATTGAAAAACACCGAACATTTCCCTCTTTCGAAATTATAAAAAATTCATTTGTTGAATTCTTTATCGTTTCCAGTGCAATGTGAGTGCTGCAATTTTTTATTAGAAAATATAAAATGATCAAGGGTTTAATTTTCCAAGAAGATGAGGGATACACGTAAGATAAAGAAAATACCTAACAGAAGATGCACGGTTCGAAAAATGTTTAAGGAATGTACCGAGGGCACAGAGGATATCTCACTTCCTTTTTTTAACTTAGGTATTTGACGACCCAACCATGTATTCATTAATTTCTGTCAATAATAATCATTTAAAAGCTTAGAAACCATAGCCAATATTTGGAAATGTTTGAATTAATTTCTTTTAGTCTGCATAGGAAGTTTATGTCGGTAGAGAACACGGTTCTTCTCGCACAGATACATCCATTGTCTGTACTGACAGCAGTAGTGCTGTCTCACCTGCTGCATCGTTGAAGTTACAATAGATCCCCGAATATAATGTTTTGTATTTCTCGCATAATAGTCTCTTTTCGCCGCGTTCTGTATGTTCCATAAATCTCAGAGTATTTGTGTAATAAAATATTCTCCTTAATCTGAAGATTTTTTTTATTTAAGATAAATTTACAATCTTTTTTTACAAAATAATAAGTAAATGTGATATCTATTGTAGAATTATTATGACAATCATTAGTAGTGAAGGTATCCCATCGGTACTCTTCATCTTCTTCTTCGTACTATAACAAAACGCAATTATTACTATTATTTTAGGTTGACTGCAATTGAAATTGATAATTTGGCGGTCATAATGTTTTAGTTACTTGTTGAGTATCTGTATGGGAATTGTATGGGTGAGGTTCTTGTTTGACGATGGATATCTACACTATTGTCAAGGAGGTTGAGAGCTAAGTGATTTGGATGGTTTTCAAGACGCTGGAGATAGTTTGAGCTGATTAATTCTAATCTTTCTAAGACAGTGGGCATTTTAAGTCTTTGTGTAATGCTGCGTTTGTGATGAACCAAGGTGCGTATATTTGTTTCTTCTCAGCGTACAAGTTATATGGACTGATTTGTTTTCGTTGATTTTTATTTTCCACTTCTTGGCCCATTTTTCAATCATTGTAAGACGTTCTTGTGAATGTCTTGATGCGACATTTGGATCGTCATCCGAAGCTAGTATGGCCGAAACATCTGCAAAAGTGGCTATGGTTGTTTTATCTGTTTCTGGTATATCAGTCGTATAGAGTTGGCACAGAATAGGGCGAAGTACACTACCTTGCGGTACTCCGGCCTTGATTGGATGGAATTCAGACAATTCATTTTGATATTTGATTTGGAAAGTGCGGTGGGATAGATAAGATCTAAAAATATTGATGAAGGGATATGGTAGGGAATGTTTGAGTTTAAATAAGAGTTCATCGTGCCAGACTTTGTCAAACGCTTGGGCAATGTCTAGAAAGGCGGCTGAACAATATTTATTTTCTTTGAAACAATTCTCAAGGTAGCTGGTGATTCTATTAACTTGTTCGATGGTAGAATGATGTTGTCTAAAGCCAAATTGAAGGCCAGGCACTAGGTTATTGGTTGCTATGTGAGGACGTAGTCTTGATAGAAGAAGTTCTCACTTTGGATAGAATTAGAAATATACTGATGGGACGGTAAGAGGAGGTTTCATGTGGAGGTTTTCCAGGCTTGAGAAAAACGTGAGTATGGACTACTTTCCATTGTTCCGGGTAGTGCCCTGTTCGTAGAATACTGTTGAATCGTGCTGTAATTATAGTCTTACCTTTTCGTGGTAGTTCTTTGAGAAGAGGTGTTGTGATTAGGTCATAACCAGGAGCTCTTTTGCTTGATAAGGCGTTAATGGTTTTGGTAATTTCTCTGGGAGTAAAGTGTGGAATTGGAAGCGTCATTTGGTTTGGGACGTTAAGGTCATTCCGTATTTGTTGATCTTGGTTTGTATTTGAAAAGGGATGAGTCTGGAATACATTAGCAAGAATTTGGCAAAGGTAGATGATTTCTGTGGAGTTTCTCGCGCAGCACATATTTTCATCCCTGATTGAGAGATTTGGTTTGGTCAGTTGTTTCAGCATCCTGGTGACTTTAAGTAGAGTAATTAGTATCTTCTGTTGGGGTGAGGTTGGTTATGAAATCTTGAAACCTGATGCTGTTGAAATCTTTTAGGAGGCATCTTAGTTGCCTAGTTGCTCTGTTGTAGTTGGTACGGTCTGCAGAATATTTTGAAGCTTTCCAAATTCTTCTTAGTCTTCTTTTCTCAGCTATTTAGTTTAAAAGAAATTTCGGGTATTTCATGCAGCTCTGGGTGTAGTGGAGATGCGGTGTAGCGAACCAAGCTGCTCTTTGAATATTTTGGGTTATATATTCAGTCGCTTCATCTATATGGTCTGCTGTTTTTAATGGTAAACGGATGTTGTTTTCATGGATATCTGGTTTCTGTACAAGGTCCAGTTTGTCTTTCTGTTTGTTAGCGACACGGGAGAGGGGTGTAGGATAATTTTGTTACCAACAGTGATAATTATTGGAGTGTGGTCTGAGGACAGTTCGAGGGAAGATTCAATGATACAGTTAGTGGATGGGATTCCTTTTGTTATGAATATATCAATCAGGCCTGGAATTTTGTTTTGGTCAGTAGGCTAGTAGGTAGGTTCTCCTGTAGAAATGGTTTCTAGCTGTAGTGAAGTAACTGCTTTCTGCAGTTCTCTCTCTCTCTAGGGGTGTTGAGCCTCGGGCCCCATTGCGTATGTTTGGCGTTGAAGTCTCCGCCTACCATGTACCTATTTCCTAGTGACTTAATATAGGTTTCAAATCGTTGCTTATCTATGTTGAATCTGGGAGGGCAGTCGATGGCGCGGATGGTATTGGTTCATTCCAGTCCGTAATTTGTACAGACGTTGCTTGAATATCTTGGTCAAGTACGGCTTCCTGTTCTTGATGCTTAATGGTTCTTGATGCTTAATGCTTGATGCTTGATGCTTTTTATTAATATTGCTGTCCCACCATGAGCATTGCCACTAGGATGTTTAGTATTGTATAATGTGAAGTTCTTCAGTTTAAAGTAGCTTCTTTCTGTTTTTTGTAGCTTCGTTCTGAAATAAGTTTGAGAGATGAGTAGAATGTCTATTTTATTTTCGATGAGAAGTATTTCTATTTCTTGGCGATGGTTTGCCAAGCCTTTGGCGTTCCAAGCCGCAATGCGAAGAAATTTAGGCATTAGGTAATTTGGAGACAAGCGTCGTTAAGAAGTTAATAAGGGAGTTTATTTGTTAACTTTGTTGCATTAATACGCTTTCAAATCTCTCAATGGGGGGCTGTATAATTTTCATAATGGAGTGGCTATCGTTATTATGTTGTCGTCGTTCTGATGACTTTGGTCGCGCAACATCAGCCCATGTTCCTTCGTAGACTTCTTTTGTTTTCTTGAGGATAAGTAGTTGCAATATTGTTGTTTTGTGTATGCATAGGCATCTCTTGTTGAAACGTTCTGTGTTTACTTGAGTTTTGTACCCTTTCCTTTTTAGTATTTCTTGATATATTTGGCAACCTTTAAAGTTAGCGGGATGATTGCCTTCGCACAGCGCACATGTTGGTTGCTTTTGCTTTTATTTTTGACACTTTTCTGGATCATGTTCTTTTCCATATTTAACACACCAAAATGGGTATGCACAGTACGACCTGATATGTTGATATCTCTGGAAATTTTTGCATTGAACTATCTCTCGTTTTAGGCGTGGTGATTCAAATGCAACAACACAATTTAGCAGTCAGTTAATTTTGAATACTTCTTTGTTGTTATATTTGGCCTCAAGGTCTACAAAAAATAGAGGCAGAGGTAACTTCATTAACCTATGGCGGACATTTATTATGTTTCTAACTTTATGATCCTTTTCCAAAAGCGCAGCCTTGATATCTTTTACATCTACCGAATGATGTATGTGCCGCAAGACAACTCTATACGCACGTTCTTGTTTCAACTGGTATGTATAGTATACGTGGTTGTTGCCTGATAAATGTTTTACTATTTCCCTGTAAACATCAGGACTTTTTGTGTAATTTTAATTTTGTCGTTTGCCAGAGATTTTATTCCGAAGTCTTCGGTTTTTAAAGCTTTCTTTATAAACTTAATCATGGCTGGAACATTATTTACATTTGGCACAAAAATTGGTGGTACTGTGGTTTTTGGAGAAGTTTCCTCATTGTTTTCTGTTGCATCTTCTGTATTGAGAGCACTAAATTGATTCTTCGTGGGAACTGTATAAATACTATTATTACTATCGCAAGACGCTGTCTTTTGCCTTACCCTTCTATTTACATCAGATCGAGGACGTCTGGGTTCGGTCTTTTTGACCGAGCTGGTGAGTATATTTGCCATGGATTCTGTGTCAGGTTCACGGGATCAGATGGATCAAGATCCATGCTGTGTCTACTGCTGCTTGCTGATTCTTCTAATGGCATTTGTTAAAATACATAGCTTTCCAGGTATTGGTTGCTATTGCGTTCGCACTACAAGCTAACGAGCCTACTAGAATACACTTATGTAATCACTGAGTTTTATATATAAATTATCTTTGTAGAATTGAATTTCATAACAGCGTTTCACTGCACAAATATAACTGTTCACTTAGATAGTGCACACATGTTTATTATCGCCTGGCCTCTCCTTATCTTGGCGCACTAGCAGGCGAGCAAGGCCACACCGGAACTGCGGACACGTTCCGCACTCCACAGTGGTCGGGCGAGAACTGAATTTGAAGATCTGTCATTATTTCCATGACATCCATTTTGCCTCATACTGTCAGAGTGTTATGAAATCTTGTATTTGAAATATGGATGAAGAATTAGTTTATTTAGAACCAAATCAATATTGGAACAAGAATTTTTTTCATTCAAAATTCACATAATATATGACTTAGTGTAGGGATCACAGAATTTTGAAAATGTGTACAGAATTCACTTCTCCCCATAGCACGTCATACGCGTTTTTGACGTAAAATAAATAAATAAATGTATAAAACAATATTCTAAAATTTTAATGGGACATGGAATACGAATATAGAAGTGTATCTTCTTTTCATGTTTGGTATACAAGAGACCGTGGCCTCTTGGACAAATAAAGTGACGTAATTAAGGTTATGTGAAGTAAAGACGTAATTGTACAAGTAACTTAGTTCGTATAATACAATGCCCTATTATGTTAAACTATTTTTATAAAAAAATCTTCTTGAATCTCACCGCACATAAAATCCACAGAAAATGCCAGATAATTCATAAAGAGAGTTGCTAAGAATACAATTATCATGAAATATTTCAGGACGAACAGACTTCTGAATGAATTTGCATTTACAAAACAATTAGAATGTGTCTTATCCGCTTTCTTAACGACAGGAAGTGTGTCAAATAATAATAATAATAATAATAATAATAATAATAATAATAATAATAATAAGAAGAAGAAGAAGAAGAAGAAGAAGAAGAAAAAGAAGAAAAAACTTTTTTTCAATTTAGTTGCCAGTATTCTCGTTTGGCTGCCTAAATGTTCTATTAAAATGTGGTCAAAGTCGTAACTGCTGCAAAAACGAAAACGGCTAAAAAAAATTTTGGTTACGAATTCTAAATATGGAAACATTAAAAATGTCGTAATTTAAACCAGTAATAGAAATCGCTGTCCTTAATTCTGGAGTCCAAATCGTAAATAACACTTTATGTATAAAGTGGACTCACAAATCATATGACTGCATATATTTTGACTGCATATATGACTGCTTTTTGGCATATCTTTGACGTAAACATATTGCCTCTATTCATAACGAGCTTGCAATCAAATTGTTCTAAAACACAAATAACTATTGTCCAGGAAGTAACTTTGAAGGATGTCCAAAGATAAGAGTGACAAAAAAATCACCGAGTTAAAAGGATAAATAATGGCGAGAAGGTGGATACATATATTACGAATTTTTATTGAATATATTTCCACATATTGAAACAGAATATTCCCTTAACATACGTGCATATTGTAGTAAAATATAAATATGACTAACCACTATGATAATAATATACGTATTAAGAAGTTTGTTAAACTTCTGAAGGCGCAAGTAATTACTTACTGAAGTTGGAGGGCACTGCTTCCAGAGCAACTGAATTAAAATTAAGGAAATATGTGTCTTCAGGAGGATGGCACTAGAATTCTTGCACTACCACGTAAAATGAAGGCATTTAGAAAATGTAGTAAAGAAAAAATGAAAAGTTGTAGTCAGACTATTTTTTGAACGAGAAGAGCATTTATAAAAAAAGAATTTTGAAGAACAGAAATCTCCTTCCGAAAAACAGTGGATACGCGTTTCCTATGACTACAAGCTTATATGCAAGAATTTTCCAGAGAATAATATTTGAAGCGCCGATTATTGTCGGCGTGTTAGTGGTAGATTTCCCCCAAAAATCTCTATATAAACAGGCTTGCGAATTATGTCAGTGTTCAACTTTTGAGATGACAAACTATGATTGAACTAGTTGTGAAGTAGTTCCTAGACCTGAAAGAGAAAGTAGTGAGTCAATAATTGGGTATTATGTATAATGCTAAAATGCTGTGTTCAATTTTTGGTTTGTATTTTAATTTCAAATATTTGGGTGAATATATTGCACATTACATTAAAATTACAGTTTTATTGATTTACTAAAATATATTTCAAGAAGCATTTTTTAGACATGCATCACAAATTTAAAAAAATTAATTTCAATTTCAATTTTTTGAAAATTGGGTGGGACTCCGACATGTGCTCAAATAGGGTTTATATTCATTTACATATTTTACATCAAAAATAGTTAAAAACTGCGTGACGTGCTATGAGGACAAGAGAATTCTCTGCACGTTTTCAAAAATGTGTGATCCATACCCTAAGTCATATACTACTTGAATTTTGAAAACAGAAAGAAAAGGAGAGTTTTTTGCGAGGATTGTTGACAAAATATTCGCTCAGAACTAATAAAATCTATTTTCAAGGCAAATCATCAATAAATTTGGTCTTTTATCCCTCATCATGTCCTCCATCAAATAATAATACTTCCTGCCGCGACAACATGAAGAACGATAATTCGAATAACAATATTTCCCACTGAATTCTAGAAGAAGTGCACAGATAATGAAGTTACATTTATGACCAGAAGCAAAAAAAGGGGCCAAGTCAGCATTTGGTCAAAGGATCAGGTAAACTGGACGAAAAACCTGATCGAGATGGAGATCATTGACTCAGGACCTGCGGTACCACACTTGTTACATGTTGTTTAGAATTATAGTCTAAATGGTCGATCATACATTAAATATCACTGTTAAAATTAATGTTACTTTCCTTTTGATGCTCAGAATAGTCTCTAATTGTACAGAAACAGTTATGCAGCAGAAACGATTTTATATGGGATTTAAATTTTTCTATCGAATTTGATCGTTTAAAGTCATCTGGCAAAGTGTAGAATAATGTACATGCATTGCATGTGAATTTTTTGTAATGAGCTGTTGATACTGCCACCTGATGAATATGATTACTACGTCAAGTGCTATAGTTATAGACATCGTCATTTTCTGAAAATATATTCCCGCCCATAAGCAAGTAATTTTCGACAAAAAACATTGATTTGTTAATCAACAGATAAGGTAATGGTAAAATTCCTAGATTAATAAATAGAGACTTGCAAGAATCACGTGAGTGGGTATATTATTATTATTATTATTATTATTATTATTATTATTATTATTATTATTATTATTATTCGTACAATTCTTTTTTGTAATCTAAATGTCTGGGAGCTATAAGATGTATTTACCCAGAATATTATGCCATAGCTCAGGTGGGAATGAACATTTGCGAAATATACACAACGAGCAGTAAGAAGGCTGACTGAATTTGAAAGAATTCGGAACGCGTACCATAATGAACTTAATTTTGTGTTCAATTCATTTAAATTGACTTCCATTTGAGGTTTGACTGAATTGAGAGGCCTGAAAATGTTATCTTAAGATCAGTCAATGGTACACCATTCATTTTCAATGGAGTACAGAACTGTTTATTTGAAATTGAAAACTGCATTAAATTCGTTTTCTTTTCATTTACTATTAATTTGTTTTTTCGAAACCAATTTGAAACATTTGATAATGTACTATTTACGATTTCTTTATTTCAAAGAATGTTCGTATCAACTGCAATGAGATCTGTTCTTCCGTTTCGAATCGTCGAGGACATATCGTTTACGTATGGTAGAAATAGAATAGTGCCTAAAATCGATCCCTGAGGAACTCCACGTGCAATTGACAAAGCGTCGGAAAGGTGATGTTCCATCATTGATGTTCCAACATTCCAGTATGGTATTTCTGCTGTACTCTCTGAGATCGTAGTTTAAGGTACGAACATAAACAATTTAGGGCAATACGAGTACCACGGATTCCATATGAAGGTAATTTTGAAAGTAAATGTCATGTTCAAAGACGTCAAAACTTTTTGAAAGATCCAAAATTAATCCGAAACTTCGTTTTGATGAGGCGACATCTCTAAGAAAAGAAAATATGGCTGTTTCCGTAGTTTTGATTTTCTTAATCTACGTTGGCAATTTGAAAGTGCGTTGTGATTACTGAGAAAGGTTTCCATTAGTACCTAAAACAATTCTCTCTAATATTTTTGAAAAAAAACTGGCAGAAGAGAAATAGGCTGATAATTTTGAATTTTATTTTTGTTTCCTTTTTTGAAGAGCGGATTCATCTTAGCTGTTTTGAATAAATCTGGGAAAGTTCCGATGCATAAGGATGCATTAAATATGTGAGTTAACAGGTGTATAATGGCAGGCGCACAGGTCTTTAACAAGCAATCCGGAAAATCATCTAAACCGGCCGAATATTTATTTTTTAGTTTACCGATTATTTTGAGAATTTCACAGGAAGAAGTTCAAGAAACGAACATCGTGTCTAAACTTTTTGGGGAATATTTTGTGGTCTGTGGAATACCTGAAACTGAATGTTGTGGCTGAAGACCCTTAGTGATAACCGCAGCAATTCTCGAAAGGTATTAAAGAGGCCAGTCACTCTTGCCGGATCGTTCACATTTCTATTGTTACATTTTAAAACAACATTCTCTACAAGGTTTCTTGTTGCTTTGGTCGTATTTATTACTATTATATTATTATTTTCATTGTTCTCGATGCGGGTTGACTAGAAGCCGCGCGAAGTCGGCGGTGGGGATGGTAATGGAATTGGCAACGGCAGTAGGGGCGGCTGCGACAGCGGAGGCGGCGGATGCAATGTAGTTAATGGTGGCGATGGCAGTTAATGCTACTGCGACGGCGGCAGTGGCCATGAGACGCAGATGGCACGAGGACGGTAGTGCTGTCGATAGTTGCGGTGGTGGGGGCAATGTTCGCCAGTGACTGCGACGGAAGTGTTAGCTATGGTGGGGATAAAGGGACGGAGATGAATGCACAGTAGCGGGGGTGAAGGCAGAGGCGGAGTAGGCGGTGGTGGTGACGGTGATGGTGACGGCGACTGTGACTGCGACGGCGATGATGGTGGCCGAGCTTGCGGTGCGAAGTAGTTGGCACGGAGATATCACTCTAAGAAGGGACCGCTTTAACAGATACCGCTTGGCCACTGTCGGCTATATCCACATTCTCGTTATGTCAGTGTGTTTGTTTGCAGTTAGGTCACTGGCTTCATCACTATCTGCAGCAATGTCATTGCCCTGCATGGCGTAGATTTTTTCCGAACCTGTTAAAGTGGTCCCTTCTTCCTCTATAGTGGCGGTGGCGGGCAGGACGACTACGACGGCAGTGGCAGTGACGGGGACAGTGACGAGGGCGGTGGATTGATTGATAGATAGATTACTAGTGATTCCGGGCGAATTAACTAGGATAAGGTACTTCGCCCCGTAAGTGTAGTGCATTGTTTGCTCAGGAGGTGGCGGTGATCTTGCCCCGCTGTATGTCGATATCCATCGCCGATATCGGTTAGCGGGGTTTTCCCCAACCAGTTATCTCTCATCAACGGGGCACTGCCCCAGCCTTCACAAGCACTAAGCTCCCGACCGGTCTCCCGGCATGCGTGGTAGTGTAGTGCATGTTAGAGTAAAGGTGTGTAGGGAAGGAGTGAGGATTGGACAAGGAAAAGGAAGGAAAAATCGTGCGCGGTCCGTGACCCGTTTGTTAGGGTACTGCTCCGGCATTTGCCTGACATTTATCGGAGAAACCTCGGAAATCTACCGATCAGATCAGCCGGCCGCTAGAACACTCCTCCAGACAGCGACGAAACTCGATATAGCTATTTGGCTAGAGACGAAAATCCTGCCACTGTCAGGACGCGAACCCCAGAACCTTTCAGTAAGACGCACTGCAGTGACATTATTTGATGCCTTGAGCTACCTCTCCCGATCTGAGCCCATTCGAATACGGGTTTATGATTCTCTTGCCCTGGATGGCATAGATTTTTCCCCAACCTGTCGAAGTGGCCCCTTCTTCCACTAGAGGGGTGGTGGAGGTCAAGACGACTGCGGCGGCTGTAGTAGTGAGAGGATGGAGGTAGCGCTAGCAGTGGCGGCGCGGCGCGGCGCACGCAAGCGGGAGCGGGAGCGGTGGGCGGCCGATGGCCCGGCGGATAGCGCGCGCTGGACGTGTCGCAAACGACGCCGCCACGCGCGCGTTCCCGTGAGTAGCAGCGGCGCGCGCGCTTACCACGCGGCGAACGCGGCCGCGGCCCTCCGCCCCCCCCCCACCTGCGCCCCCGCCCGCGCATCGCCCCCGCTGTCATAATGCTTGATAATGGGGCTGCGGTGGCGACGGAGGCCCTAAACTCGTAGGCGCAACGTGGGGTTCAAGGTTGTTCAACGTTCACTGTTCTAGACATTAGTTCCAAAACATTGAAAGGATTCTTTTCTACATGTGAGAGAAATGGAACTTCAACATTAGTATACCTACCGAAATTTGTGTTAAACTGAACTTTTTTTTAATACTTTTGTGTTGCGGACTACTATCCTTCTTGTGACACCGTCTCTTCCCGCCTCATTCCCGCCTCCTAACTTCATTCCCACTTCGTTCTCGCCTCGTTCTCACCTCTTTCCCACCTCCTTCCCATTTCCTTCCCACCTCTTTCCCGCCTTCTTTCCATCTTTATACCCCGTTCCCGTCTCGTTCCCGCCTCGATCCATCCTCGTTCCCGTGTCGTTTTCTCCTCGTTCCCGTCTCGTTCCCAATTCGTAGCCGCCTTGTCCCTGTTTCCTCAACCGTATGCCACTCCCCCCTCACTCACCCCATACCGCATCTCAATGCGTTGCGTTTTTCCTGTGGCTGCGACCTACGTCCTCTTCTCGACTGGAGATGCCCAAACCGCAGAGCAAGTTCAAGGTTTTCGATGGTACTTTATAATCTTTCATACTTGTTTTCAAACACGATGGGGATTATCGCCTAGCTGACGTTTTCTTTCTATATAAAAACAAATGGAACTCATTTCCCTCAAATTATAAGTAGATGTATTTATAGTAGTGTTATTAAACTTCTGTTGTAAGAACAATAAAAATAATTGTTAACAGTACATGTAGATTCCTACAAATGATACAGGTGTTTTGGAATTGGAGGTCTTGTGGCACCTTTTGGCCATAGAACACTATAATCGTTACATTTAAAACAATCTGCGAAAAGTTTTATTGCCACTATCTTAAAATACTACGGCACCTGCTTTATGAATAATATTGTTATTATCCATATAATGAATAAATTCGACGTCCACTAATACACATTTATATTATTCTGTCTTCTTTCTAGTATAGATGTGCATCCTGTCCCTCGCTGTCTGCTGGTCCCTATGTCTTTCCACGAGTCACAACCCCATCCTCCCCATCCAGTTGCCAGGACCCACGTGAATCTTCACCTTTCCCATGTTGCCCTGTCCTCCAACGCGCATTGCCTCTCGCATGTTTTTATTAAGATCCCCCCCCCCTCTCTCTCTCTAGGTTGCTCTACCTGTAGGTTGTCTTCTCTCCGGCATGCCTCGCCTCCTATATGCCTTGCTTACCCTCCAGCATGCCTTGGCTCCAGCATGCCTCGCCTCCAGCATGCCTTGTTTTGCGTCCAGCACCCTTTGACTTTCCTTGCCTTCTTCATGCCTTTTCTTACCGCCAGCATGTCCTGCCTTACATTCAGCGTGCCTTGCTTTGCATCCAACATACCTTACTTTTCATCCTACATGCATAGTCCTGGCTTCGGCAAGCCTTGCCTAGACCCCACCTCCTTCGCCTTCTACCTGTTGCAACCCCTCTTGCGCCAGGCGCCTCGCGGCCGCCTGCCTGCCCGCTCGCTTGCCGGCCGCGTCCCGGGGCGGCGCGTCACTGCAAGGTCTGTGTCGCGGTTCGCAATTGTCGTGGGAGACCACCGCGCCGGCCCCGCCCCGCCCCGCCCCCGGCTTCGCTCACAACCTCGCCGCTTATGCGCAACGTATGGAGATGAGGGTGCCGCCTAATTTTGGAGCTCCTTCCTGGGAAACGCCTAAGCACCCTGGCGCGCGCGGTGATGAAAATCTGACAGTTGATTTGAAATCGAGAGAGACCTCTGGGACGCTAAGCGGAGGTACCTGCTGCAACGTCGCTTCCCGGCAGGTCCTACCGAGAGACGTGGCTCAGGGCAGCAACCGATGTCACTGCTGTAACTCTGACTAACTCCTACGTTCGAGTTCCGACAATGGCAGGACTTTCGGCACTAGCTAGATAGCTGGATCGAGTTCAGTCGCTGTCTAGAGGAGAATAGCGGCCAGCTGCTCTGAACGATAGGTTGGTCTATGGTTTCTCCGATCAACACCAGGCGAATGCCGGAGCAGTACCCTAACAAACGCGGAACAGATCGCGAGCGATCTTTCCTTCCTCCTCCTAGTTCTATCGACCGAAATTAGAGCAAGTTGGAGTAGTGTTCCGCTCGAGGTGATACCTCGTGAAAGCCTGAACCCTCCTTCATCCACATATCAACGTGTAGGTCGGCGCTGGATCTTACGTTCTAGAAGGGAGTGACACATCCCCACCTACCTGGTTTTACATTCCCTCATGGGACTACATCTATATCTCAATCTGTGCTGTCAATATCATACGATTATAATTAATTTTATTTGCTTTAAAAAATATAATGTTGGGGCAAAACATTGAAAATGGCGTCTGACGTCAATAATATTTTCCTTAAAATTACCTCGCGGATCAATTAGTTCAGATCAGTACATTAATACAAGTGATATGGAAAAGTTATATTTCTCTCAGATCGAAATAGTCATTGGTACACGGAATGCTGTGCACTTTTGTACAGATATGTTGGCGGTCATATCTCTCTTGAAAAGTTGATTAAGAAAATTTTTTATTACATACATGTTTGAAAATTTATTTGCTTTAGAACTTGTTAAAGAGTAGTAAACAACTCTATTTAGCAACATTCATTGAGAAATATCAATATTTGCTAGTCTATATAATACCGTGTGTCCCACCAACTATGGGCCACCCCCATAACTTAACCGTTCACGGTATAACCAAAAAACCGTTCACGGTATCGACATGCCGTTTTCTCTCAACAACGCAGAATCATGAGAAAAGTAATATGCCGTAGAGTTATTGTTTGAAATATTTTTAGTTTTCGATAAATTTAATCATTTTTTAATTTTTAAATATAACTATATATTTTTCTCATCAGCAGTGGGTAGATCATAAAAAAGAGAAATCAAATTATGTATCACATGTTAGTATTTTGATAGAAAGTTTAGTATAAAAGTAGGCTTTCTGACATGTGACTTTAAATTAAACGGACATTATTTCCTGTGGTAACCCTTGCAACTGTCGCCTTGGGGAAGTTGACCTTCGCTTCGCGTCGTCGCCGTCCGTAACAGGCTCGGCGCCGCAAAGACTACCTTCCCCAAAGGCGACAGTTGCAAAGGGAAATATTGTCCATTTAATTTAACATCACATGTCAGAAAGTCTATTTTTATACTAAAATTTCTAACAAAATACTGACATTTGATACATCATTGGATTCCTCTTTTCATGATCTATGCATTGCTGGCGAAAAAACTACATCATTCCATTAAAAAATAAAAGATTATTAAATTTCTCAAAAACTAAAAAGGTTACGAACAATGTCTATACTGAATATTACTTGCCCCATGATTCTGCATTATTGAGTGTAATCTACATTTCAATATCGCAAACTGTTTAGAAGTTATGGGGGTGGCCCACAGTTGATGGGATATCCTGTTTATGTGTAATGTACTTTAATTTGTAGAAAATAGGAATTTCAATTACATTTGCAGCTTCTTACTAAGCGAAACGTACGTTCATAAAACGTATGTAATAATTATTTCAGATTTATATTGGAATATGCATAGTATAATAAGATATATGTATTCTTTATCCCATTCGCACGTCCTTGAAAATCTATAGTCAATGTATTGACAAGAAGGCAGTTAGATTTCTGAATAAGAGTAACACGATGACAACGATGGCTCTTCCGAAGAGAAAGTAAAATTAGCCGAAAGCAAAGTCGTATATTTACTACCCAGCCCGACTGTTATTAAGCTGTCGGCGAAATTAAACAGAAGCTCCAACCACGCGCGAAATTTTGATGGAGTGGGCGCTACAACTGCAGACATGCTCACCCAAGCCCCTCCGCGCAATCTATTTCTATTCAACTTGACAGGGATCGTCTCTTCGCAATCAAGATACACTTTGTAATTTATATTTGACATTCATTAATCTCTAGCATTTAAATCCACGACGTCGGTGTGGGAAAGTGACCTCAAGTCTGTCCAAGGAAAAGGAAAGAAGGACACCGGATGAAGAAGAGAGAGACGCAAGGAAATGAGATCGTGATCAGATACTCTGAACCTTTCACGTGTTACTGAACAATTTCACTTTCACGCTCCCCTTTCTCCTTCCTGCAGATGCATTGTGTGTAATACCAGTAACGGTGACAATGGCCTTCCCGCTCTTTCGCTCTATGCGACTCCGGTAATCGCCACGCCCATAATTGCATATCCATGAGTTGGTCTCTCTTTCATGTGTTCTCCTGAAAGCAGGTGTCATTTAGCTTGCGTAATCCCCATGTGAGGTAGTGTGAATGTGTATGACTGGTTTGCTCTAGAAAGAATGAATATTACCTCAGAACAATTTTCAACAGAGGAAAGTACAATTTTTGTTTTTGGATCTTGTAATATATGTATTAGATATGCATATGAAACTAGGTGTAATAAAACATAAGAACGAATTAATATTTTTAATACATAAAACTAGTGATCATGGAGAAATCTTAAGAGAAAATTAAAAGAATCACTGAAGCGAAGACTGAGAAGTGCAAAAGCATTTTGTGAAACCTTAAATGTTTTAATACGATAAAATGTATATTAATACAATAGTAATCAAAACTATCTTAATGAAAAAGAATTTTCGTGAATGAGTGATGTGGTTAGTTTGAATGAATTATAGATAAAAATAAATCATTGCATTCAATGTTTAAAATTACTGTATTTACAATCGAATAAGAAATTAAATTAGGAAACAAAGTGTGGTATTAACACGTTCAACATGTGAGAATATTACTGGCCAAGAGGAGTTTTAGATTGTAGTACACCAATTCAAAGATTGAAAGAAAGAAAAGATTAATGTCATGCATTTGTGAGTGGCTGGTTGTTGGAGTATAGGGTCCGTAAGAGGTATTAAATGATACTTTCTGCTTTCTCTAAACAAAAATAAATGTACCAAATGCATACAACATTGAAATTGAGTGAAAATGGAGTTCATCAAATAATCACCATCAAAAATGGTGAGTTCATCTAATCAGTTTCCTAACTTATTAATAGTATGCGCTAGAGTAACATTAAATGGGTTTTTAAGTCACCATGTTTCAAGGATTCAAGCGATGTCAAAAACTATCGCTACAATGATAGCGGTATATCAGAAATTGCTCCCAAAAAGACTGAGGAGAATTTTACTTGCTCCTAATTACCAAAATCTAGTAATACATACGAATGGAGATACATCCTTATATAGAAGTTATCCCAAACAGCATATACTACAATTTTAATAGGCACGATGTTCCTCAAGGTTCACTTTTCAGCCTCACGGCGAGAGCTTCTTGTTTTCAATCAGCTGCGGGGAAGAGGGAGGGGCTCTCGATTCCGCCCCCGGGGCTTGCACTTCCGGCGGGGCGGGCCGTGGGTGCTGCGGGCGGGACCCCGCCGCCACCGCCACTGCCACCGCTGCCGATGTAGGTTCCCGCGCCAGAGGAAGCGGCACACATCGGCTCTTATCACCGGCCATGAGGGTACCCCCACGGCCACCCGGCTGCCGTGCAGCAGCAGCGGACGGCGGCGGCGGCGGCGGCGGCAGCGGTGGTGGCGGCGACTGACCTAGTGGTCAACTTCGGGTCCTGTATCACCGACGCAGCGTGACCTCCGGCGGGGCCAACTTTCTCCTCTCCCGCCGGGCCGGCGGTGGCGGTGGCGGTGGCGGTAGTTGCTGCGGGAGCGGCAACGGCTCGCCCCTTTCCCTGAAGTGCTGTCGGCTGCCAGCAGACCCACAGCCACCGCACTCTTATCCCCTTCCTCACCGCCATCGCCACTATCCCCGACATCACTGTTATTCCCTCCATCACCGCCATCACGGCCATGCGATAAACACCACCCCATCACCTTCATCACCATCAAATGCCGCCAGAAACTGGCTCCCAATTACGCCTCTCGGACGCTCTTCGCATTTTTTCACATGTCCGTCCGGTTAGATGTGTCGAGCTTGTCACTGAGTGCAAATCGTCTTGCGAATAGTAAGGATTGGGTGAAGAAGACATCTATAGATCTCAGTTATGATTTTCTCAGACAACTTCAAACAAATAAAACTTTTCAGAACTACTAGTAATATGAATATTTTCTAGACTAAACGTCACTAAATGTGATTTTTCGCAGGAAAGACATTTATTAAGGTTTAAAATCTGACCATCGCATTTTCCTTTAAACACACTTTCGCTTACGCTCCTCCTCTCCCTTTCTCCAGTCCTCCCTCTATCCCTCTCCCTCTCTGTCTCTTCACCTATGTCTTTTTTCGAAATATTACAATCTAAGATAATACATTTCTTTGCAGTAGCATATTATTCTGTTCTACCACATGCACTCCAAAACAACCTTCCCTCATTCATTACATTACTCCGTCATATTGCATTCCATCTTTTCGTTCTTGCATGGGCTACACGTGAACAAATGTTCAGGATAGGCGAATCGTAGATTTAAAATACAGGCTGATCCAGGGGGAAGGGCGCGGGAGCCCATGTTCGGTTAATCTTGGTCGCAAGCGATCATTGTACTGTAGGGGCACCATAAGAAATGCATAGGTCAAAGCAACGTGCATTGTTGTCGAATCCGCTTACATCTGAATCTTGTGGAATCCACTTGCATCTGAATGGCTCTATCGCTATATCCTCGTGCCTATGAAGCTTTCATTCAGTATCTGTCTCCAACGTCTTCCAAGATTTATAGCCCAAACAGTGTATTTTCCGGTTTCGCACACGAAGTTTATTCGTATTGTACTCGCACTAGAGTCTATAAGGAGAAGTTTATTCGTTTTTTGCTCTGCCCATCCGTACTTCAGGTATTCGAAGCTTTGCAGCTCTCTCGTATATTCACAATTCCATCTTGTAATGAGCGATCCACGACAGGACTTTTCTTCTTCACCTTCCCCTGCCTTGAACTCATGCCCTCTCTCCTGCGGGTTGCTCCGGTCGCGGAAAGGCGGTCTCAAGGCAGCATTTTGATGAGCTCTGATAAAGATCATAGCCACTCTAAAGTAAGAATTGTGGACAGACCGTCCGTGCTCACCCGCATGCCACTCACTTTTAACTAGACTAACTAGGCTTAAACAGATTACGCCCGAGCGCCTCCCCTGCCCCCTCCTGTTAGGATGACTCAATAAGCAGCGGTTCTGATGGTAGTTTTACGTAGTGTCTCCTCTCAATGCCAAGTGTATGGCGAAGCAGTATTCTAACAAACGAACCACGAACTGTTCGCCATATTTATTTCCACTTCCTTGCTCCTTCTCTGATTACACCCACCCACACCCACGCACTTGCATCCATTACATGACCACACATCGGGAGCCTAGTCGGATGCTTAGTTACAGGTTGTCCCTGCAGGGGCGATGTCCTGCTGGGGAGGGGGTGAGATACCTGAGGTGGCAACACCGCAAGCCGAGGTATAGGTTGGTGCCGGATATCATGATCAAACAGGAGAGGAACACCGCCACGTCCAGGAATATTGCATGCATAACACGTATTAATGACCATAGCAGTCGGCACTTCCGACTAACATCAGTCAACCAGCAGCGGACCACACCGGTGGCTTCCAGCGATTCGTCAGAGCATTCAAAGTGGACCGCCCTCTTATAGATGGATGTTTTTATGCGAACCGCTGACCGCCCTCTCTCGTTTCAAATCCTTACTCCATCGATCCTGCGTCTTCTCAGGGTCAAGGGTCGGGTTACCAGTTGGGCTTCCGCCACCGCGGCCACTGCCATCGCCGCCGCCGCCGCCGCCTCCGCCGCAGCCTCTGCCGCAGGCGGCCTACTTCGCGGCACCCCGGCCCGGGTTCGGCGCCCGGCTCCGGTTCCCCACCGGACACTCGACCCCGCGCTCCCGGACCTCCCAGCCTCACCTCCGCGCCGCCGTCACCGCCGCTACGGCCGACGGCGGCGGCTCTAACGTCGTCACCATTGCTACAACTCGGCATATTCATCATCGTCATATTCATCATTGCAATAATGACAACCACTTCTAATGCTATGTAATTCACTATTCACTAAGTCATTTTACCTCAATCATAACCACCATCATTATAATTAATTTCAGTTGCCTCGATCATACTATCATCATACATATCATCGTCACCACACACCACCTCAATTCCATCACCACAGTATTTACTATCACAACTATCACTATCACATGCATCTCGACCTTCTCCAGACATCCATTACCCCATCAACACGACGAGAACAACAATAACAAAAATTCACCACAACCATAACTACGAGTATAAACATCACAAGTCATCGCCATTATAATGTTCTGTACAGTCACCGTCACCTTTGCCCCTGCTTCCACCACCACCACTACCATGACTACCATCTCAACTGTCATCACCACCACGATTACTACCATCACTACCACGACTGTCACTCCTCTACCACCAACACCTCTAATGCCACCTCCACTTCCACCACCACTACCAATACTACTACCACTAAACCACCACTACAACCACAACCATCACCCCACCCCCCCAACTCCACCTCCACCTCCTCCACAAACAGACAACTGCCACTACCACCACCATCACCACCGCCAGCGCTACCGCCGTTGTAAGCCGTTGTTACTGTCGCTGCTCCAACCACATCTTGCGACCCCACCTCTCCACAGCACCCGACACCTGACTCCCCTGTCCTGTAGCCTGTGGCCGCTCCCGTAGAAATGTAGCCCGGGTTTCTGTCAGGCGTTATGTATAAGTAGGTTGGATATCAATCTCTAATATGACGGGGGATGCGTGTTAAATCCTAGAGAGGAATAAACCTGACGCTGGAGTTGTTCTCTTCACTTAAGATTCCGTTCTAATAACATAAATCATAATGAATGCATGTGTGCCACTTCCACTAGAACTGTTTGTCTTTTCTTGTTCTCATAAATTGAAAGTAATTTAGGTATGCGCGACGTTCTCCGTAGAATTTAAATTTATGACATAAAGAATATTTTAAGGTATTTTCTGCAACCAGCAGGTATATTCTGAGAAACCAAGAATTGGCAACTCAGGTTCAGGCCAATTGCACATTGCACTCTTCGAAGAAAGAATTTAGAGTAATAATGATGACAAAACTATGTACCTATATACTAGACACCACTGTAAAGCGCAGTGTAGAAAAACTACAAAATGTTTGTTCAACGTAAACAATATCAAAAAACAAAACCTTCAGCATTTCTCTGCGCAGTTAAAACATTTAGCAATTCTTTAGAAGGTTGTAGATAGAATTTTATAAATAACAGTAATGCCCATGTTGGGAAAACCTATTAAATGAAGAGCAAATTAGATCAAATTAGATACAATGGAAAATGGCAGAAGTGACCTAAAAGGCATGGGTGAGGAGTACGACAATCTTGATAATAGTATAAAGCGTAATACATGGTTCATAGACAACAGGTTTCTTCGGAGCAAGACTTATCTATTACTTACCACCTAGGGTATTACTGAATAGTAATCATTAAGCATCCTGCACTTCCATCAGACTTTCCCGCTTTCACCTGAAAGCACTGGCTAGACTAGAGAGGTGTGTTACTGGTTAAGATAGCTGCAATGCGATAAGGCTTCCTGTGGTACAGTCAGGTTTTGTCGGTTGAACCAAAATGTCAGCAATCCTGAAGGTAATATGTAAATTAACTGACGATCACAATGCTGATGGTAATGGATGCGATGAAGATAGTCCTGGAAATTTGAATGATATGAGGAAGGTGGTGCGCTGGTAATACGGTAGTGGTGGCAGCCACGATGACGGCGTTGATGCTGGATGTGAAGGAGAAAGAATTGCGGCGATGATGTTGACGGTAGTGGGGACGGCGCGATGATAGTGAAGTTGACAACGACGTGAAGGAAAGAATGATGGCGGCGGTGGCAGCGATGATGATGGTGGTGACGGCAATGGTGACGGTGTTGGTGCTGACAGCGGCAGTGACGACGCCGATGGTAACGACGACGGCGGAAATGGCGGCGGCGGTGGTGGTGGGGCAGTGGCGGACAGGGACGGCGGTGGAGGCGGCAGTGCCGGCGTGTAAGGAGGTGGTGATGGTGGTAGTGGCGGCGGCGGGGCGTCCGTTACCCCAGGCATACTGCCCACCTCTTGGCAGCGCAACAGGAGAAAGTCTGCTGGCTGAAGTCTGGGCATCGACTCTTGATGCGGTTGTCGTTACCGTCTACGAGGCCCTCTCCAGTGAAATGTGTGATAGCCAAGACACGAACGTCGTTGCTTTTTACGTGTTAGTTCCGTTTTGCCCGAAATACATTCCAATGTGCATTGCATAATACAGCTACACACTAGTATATGAAAGAGTTCTCGTGTGTTGCAAATAACAATCAAGTATATTGTCAAGAACTGAGGGAAAATATATTGGTATTTTATAAGTATATTAAATTACGTGTATAGGGAGTATATTACAACTTACGTGTTATAAAACAATGTACACACGAATTTCAAAGTTTTTATTCAGATCGACCTAATTTTTCGAATCTATCTGTATAAAATATTTCTAACTGGAACTGACATTTTCGTGTGGTTCTCTCGTATCAAAAATGGGTTGTTTTAAACGATCTTATAATAGTCTTTTCAGATTATTTTGCACTTAGAGTTCTGTGTTGGACCATCTTTAATGTCTTTTCTTTTCGATACACATCCTACCCACATCTTACCCGCATCCCAACCACACCCGAACCACACCTGAACCAAACCCGAACCACACATGAACCAAACCCGAAGTACTCCGAACCCAAACCTGACATACACATTAAGAAAATTGATTGATTACTTCGTATTTCTGAGCGCGCAAACTACTACGGTCATTGGTCCCGAAACTGTAGTACATGTTTCCTCTCTGAAGGGGGTGCTTTCCTCCTGGAAAAATCCGGCACCGAATGACACGTCCGCTACAGAGGTTGTCCCTCAGCCAGGTATCTCCCACCAGCGGGGCAAACTCTAATTTCCCGACTGGTCTTTCGACGTGGAGTTATATTGTAGCGCATGCAATTGTAAGTATGAAAAATAATTCATGGGCGTAATTGGACATGATGCTAAATCCTGAATTTTCTGTTCTGCGCACTGTATTCTGTCAATCATCTAATACGCGCAGTCAATCACCGCCTTCTCGTTCCGTGTCGCGTGTGTAGAGTATCCAACCGCCCTGACCGGGAGCGGTAGCTCAGTGCATCAACTGATGTCACTGCAGCGCCTCTGACCGGGAGCTCCTAGGTTCGAGTCCTGACGGTGGCAGGATATTCGATATTAGCTTTTCAACTAGGTCGAATTCAGTCGCTGTCTGGAGGAGAATTCTAGCGGCCGGCTGCGCTGATCGGTAGTTTTCCGTGGTTTCTCCGAACAACACCAGGCGAATGCCGGAGCAGTACCATATCAAACGGGCCACGGACCGCGCACGATCTGTCCTTCCCATTCCTTGTCCTATCCTCTCCCCTTACACACTCACACTAACATGCACTACACTACCACATATCCCGGAAGACCGGTCGGGAGCTTAGAGCTTGTCCCGGCTGGGGCGGCGCCCCGCTGGTGGGAGAGTCCTGGTTAGGGGGAAACCCCACTAGCCGACAGTAGGTCGGCGCCGGATCTCGCCATCCAGCGGGGGAAGATGACCGCCATCTCTCGAGAAGAAAACATGAACTACACTAACGGGACTAATGACCAGAGCAGTTGACGCGCCCGGAAACATGAAAAAATCAATCAATCAATCCAACCGCGCTGAAAGCGTCCCGAACGGGGGCTGGGGATGCAAGTGCCATTGGCTATGCGCACGTCTCCACCCGCGCACCACCGGAGGCGCGTGGGCGCCGCGGTCAGCCGGCGAACGGGGCCACGGCAGCGCGGCGCCGGGAGGCGCACGCAGGGCTACGTGGCCGCCGGCACGCCCCGCAGCGCCGTCCGCCCCGAGCTCCCGAATATAGCCACCCCGCACCGCCCCGCCCCGCCCCACCCAACCACGCCTCACCCCCTGGGCGAACGCGCGCGCTGGCATTGCGACAAGGCAACGGTTCGGCGTGAATGCGGTTAATAATAGGGAGTTATTGCATGCGTGGGGGAAAGAGATGGGTGATCTATTGCGCATCGTATCCGACTTCAGTCAGTGAGCTTTAGGCACTAGTTTTCGTCACAATATTTGCAGGAATATTAAATGCAGCCAAATATCAAAATTAGCACCTTGTTACACGTCATTGAAACAAACAAATGAAACATTAAAAGATCCTTTTATTTCAACTACACCTTCGTCGTGTTATTTTTGGTTGATCATCGTTGAAAATTGTCACTTTATGACACTTTCAAAATGTTTCTCAACACTTTTTGATCTCCATGCAACATGGCCAACGTCTGGTCTCGCCTCGCCTTTTAAAAACTCTTTCAAACGAAGTGCCCGTGCTGTGGTCACGTGATTTATGACGCAAACTGGTGCTGCGCAGAACGAGCAAAAATAGATGCACCGGAAGAGCCAACCCCCCATCACTTTTCACTATGATTGTACGGCTTGGCGTACTACAATGAACTGCACTTTCAATCTTCTACGCATGCGCAAATGCGCCAAAGTGATATGATACTCGAACAGCGTATGTGGAAAAGATCGATAGTGCTATGAAGCTTCGCCGTATACATATTCCTTAATAATAAGCCGACTGCGGTAACAACGTTGCCCGTTGACCGGCTGATCCTGCGTTTCGAGTCGTGACGGTTCCCCCTGCATAGCTAGGTCAATTGGAGGATTACATTAGCTTCATTGCTTCTCTGAAGCTAATTATCATTAATATGTTAGAGAACCTTATAAAAAGAGAGGCTAAAATTGAACATTATTACTGCCTGAGTTAGTTTAATGCCAGTATTTCCGTTCTCTTTGTAATAACTCTGATCGGGATGTCCTAGGGTTCCATTTCCGATGGCGACGGATTTTCCACACCAGCTAAATTAATAGGTCAAATACAGCCGCTGTCTAAAGAAGAATGCGAGCGGCCGGCTACTCTGATTGGTAGTTTTCCGCGGTTTCTCTATTCAATACCACGTGAATGCCGGAACTCTTCCCTAATAAACGGGCCACGTTCTGGGTGCGATCTTTCCTTCCTCTTGTTTGTCCTGTCCTCTCCCTTTACATTCAAACTTACACTTACATGCGCTGCATTACTGCATGCGCCGGGAAGACAGTCCGGAGCTAAGAGCTCGCCCCGGCGTGGGTCGCGCCCTGCTTGGAGAGCTTCCCACTGACCGACATGTACATCGGCGCCAGATATCGCCATTCAATGAGAGAGGAACACCGCCCCCTCGCGGTATAAAACATTCACTACATTAACAGGACTAATTACCATAGCAGTGGATTTGCTCGGAAAAATAAAACAATCAATCCTTGAACATAATAATTATTGTGCTATATAAAACGGTGATCAACAAATATTTCAAACCTGCTGATAAATACATCACATCGTAATTTATTCAAATACACCACTTTCTCCACATTTTAAATGACGAGAAAATGTCAGTGTTTATTGCCTCTTCATTCTGCTTCGACACAATTCTAAAGAAATTATAGGAATCTGGGACGTCGGAATTGAGGAGGACATACGACATCTGCAAGGCGAGAAGATCGTGATTCTTCGAGAGACTGCAAGATGAATGTAAAGTTGGTCTCAAGAGAAACGGAGAAATGAGTGCTTGTCATTCAGGGATGATGTGCGAATAGCGTTGCTGGCAACTAGGTGCTTCTTAATGTGCACCACTTAACGAAACAACGAGTTCAATTACCAGTCGATATCGACCAACCGGGAGAAAGTAACTATTCGCTCAAGAGTAAGTACTCATTGAACGTAATGGTGTCATCGAGAAAGCGGATGTTATTTTTTTTTCTGCGCAGTAGTGGATCACTTTCAGTTCAAACATTGATCGTGTTTCTGACAGTGTAATGTGATATTAATTTGAAAGAGATGACAGTAGATAATAACTGTAGATCGTTACAAAAGGTATCAATCAATCACGTCTAAATTTATAACGAATAGCTTTTTAATCAATCTTTTCTGAAAGTAATTTTCTGATATTAAATGTGGTTTGAAAAGTTTAGGGAACAATTAATCTGCAGAACTGTTATATTAATATAACTTGGGTATTGCTCTCAGTCATTCTTTACTATAGGCAAACATTTCTTCATAGCATTTCGATGTTTGGTTACTGCTACAGGAAAAGTAGCTTCATTCGAGACAATACATTCTCGGCATAATTTTATATTGATGGCGAAAAGGGGTTAGAAAATGTACTCAAGAGAGTGTATTCAATAAAAAACAGTTCATAAATATTTTCCCTCGTTAAACTCGAAAATGGAATAATAAGAGCGCAAGTTTCAAATACATCCCCATATTTTTTGAAAATGTAGTCGAGTGTAAATGTGTAGTAGGATTTCTATATCCTAACACTAATTAGAAAAATAAAATTGTAGTCGAGTGTAAATGTGTAGTAGGATCTCCATATCCTAACACTAATTAGAAAAGTAAAATGACTGACTCCGCACACGCAGATGTACTGAAATGTGCATTACAAAAATGTGACAATCTGAAAATTGAATATCCTATGTAACATCTGAAGTGATCATGTTGTCCTTGTGATCGATTGTGATATAGTTATTAATGTCATTAGTTCGGTGTCTTTAAGTGCTTTTCATAACACTATGATCTTCTCAAAAAATCATATAAACGCGAAATACCATTACATGGAATAACTGTAATTATACGCAATCTTTATTTACAATTCAACGGTATGTATTGATCTGAACTGTTGGTGGCCTGTAAAATCCTTGAAGCACGCCGGCGGTTCAGAGTGTCTTTTGGTTCCTCTTCTTGAGCCAAATCGATATAAAACACTATTACTAAAAATATAAACAGTGATCAGACATTTCTTAGTTAGCATAACTGGCTTTTGGTACATCGTTAATGAACTTGACGCTGGCAGGCCTTTCAAGAAAAGGAATGAAAATTAGGAAGAAAAGCCCCACAGTCAGATTCCTGCTGCAGATGAACATCACGAAATCTGCAGATCTGTTTACAAAACAGCCGCTCGCCTCAGACAATGCCACCGTCGTGGCGCCGCGAGTGCAGAACCTGCGTTTCATCGCTGATACTCATCTGGCGGCTGCCTCCATTACGAGCGGCGCGCAGACCCCTGCTGGGCGCGCTCGCCTCGGGCGGCGGCGGCGGCGGGGCGGTGGAGTTGGCGATGGTGATGATAGCGGGGGCGATGGCGAAGGGGGTGATGGCAAAGGTGGTGCTGGCGGGGGCGGCGATGGCGGGGGCGGCGATGGCGGGGGCGGCGATGGCGGGGGCGGCGATGGCGGGGGCGGCGATGGCGGGGGCGGCGATGGCGGGGGCGGCGAAAGTGGGGGCGGCGATGGCGGGGACCGGCGATGGCGAGGGGCGATGATGGGGGCGGCGATGGCGGGGACCGACGATGGGGGGCGGCGATGGCGGGGGCGGCGATGGCGGGGGCGGCGAAAGTGGGGGCGGCGATGGCGGGGACCGGCGATGGCGAGGGGCGATGATGGGGGCGGCGATGGCGGGGACCGACGATGGCAAGGGGCGATGGCGGGGGCGGCGATGGCGGCGATGGCGGCGATGGCGGGGGGCGGAGTCAGGGGGCGGCGCTAGGGTGGATAAGGGGCGGAGACGGGCCGGCGGCCGAGCGTGTCGTTCGCACCTCTCGAAGACCAGAGGCGGAATAGCGACGGGCAGCGCGATCTCAATGCTCTGCGGCCACCGGCGCCGCGCCGCCTGCGCTGCCGATGCGCCTCGCTGCCCCCTCCGCCGCCTCAGCCCAGACTCAGCGCCTTTCGCCGAGATCCTCGCCGTCTCCTTCCCTCTCGCGCTCTCCTCATCCCAGTCCCGAATCCGTCGCACGCCAGTGCCAGCGACCGGGAGAGGTGGCTCAGGCCAACTGATGTCACTGCAGGGCCTCTCACCGGGAGATCCTAAATTCGAGTCCCGGTGGCGGCAGCTAGGTCGAATTCAGTCGCTGTCTAGAGGAGAATTATAGCAGCCGGCTGCTCTGATCGGTAGTTTTCCGTGATGCCTCCGATCATGCCAGGCGAATGCCGGAGCAGTAGCGTACCAAACTGGCCAGGGACTGCGCGGGATCTTTCTTACCTCTTCCTTGTTTTATCCTCACACACTTTCATGCGCTACACTGCCACAGATGCAAGGAGATCAGTCGGAAGTTTGATCCCAGTGGTGCCCCGCTGGTGGTGACACCTGTTTGGGGAAAACACCGCTAGCCGACGGTTGGTCGGCGTTGGGTCTCACGATCCTGCGGAAGATCACCGCTACCTCCTGAGGGAAAACATATACTACTCTTACGGGAGTAATGATTTTAGCTGTTGACGAACCCGGAATCACTATAAATCAATCAGTCAATCAACCAGCGTCAGCGTGTGCCATTATAGTTCTCCCCCCACTCCCATCCTTATTTCTACTCGCATCCCCTATCCTCAATCTCATTCCCGATCCCATACCAATCCTCCTAGAGACGTCTCGTCAACCGTTACGGTTACATCGTGCCGGTACTGCCACCGTCACAGACGAATGTGCTGTTTTCGACAGCGATGTCCCAATTCACCTCTCTTTTCGTTCCTGGTCAGTCACTGTCATTCTCATAAAATCGTCACCGCCACAATGAGTGCTGTCATCGCCTTCGCCATGATGGACTTTTTACGTGACCTACTACTAGCTTAACTGCCGTTTTTAGACAACAGAAGATCTCCCCTCACTGGACAGAACTCTTTTTCTAATAATATTGGAGAATCCAGAGAAATGTAGAAATAACGCCTTTCAACGCAGAAAAAGTTATTAATGCTTTTATAAACTTATTACTCTGAAGTGTATAGTTGCCATAGTATTTTCGACCTAGGTTTTGTCTTCTATTGCCTTCCGAAGACAGAAATCTTTCAAGTACCGTATTAGCTTTCTCAGTTTATTTTGTCCTTATCTTCGTTATGTAATTTTCTCCTCGGGTTTAGGAACAGGTAATATGGTCTAATGAGATTTGTTGTCAAAATATTTCAAAATTTAACTACAGAATATTTTCACCAATGTATCACTTCAACATTTGCTAATATTGTGCCGAAAAATCGAATTGTTTCAACTTCGTGTAATTACTGTACGATCTATCTGTTGTTTGAATTATTCACAGACTGGTACTTCCATAGATCTCATGACCTAAATACTACTTATTTCCTCCAATACATTCACGAATGCTTCAATCACATCTATCAACCACACCAAACGGATACTACTTTCCTCGTGATTTTTACTACCAGTACGGTTTCTTCTTCCGCTGAGCGTCTCAGACGCGCGACCTTCATCGTCCCAGCCGCCGCTGCCGCCTCCGTTTCCAGCTCCTCACTACCCCCCCTTCCGTATTTCCTCAGTTACCTCTGCGGTCATCGCCTCCCGCGCCGCCCCCGCTCCTTCACTCTCGCTACCCCTCACCACCGCTCCCACCCCCTCACTCCGCTTCACCACCCTTTCACCCCCGCTCAACCGCTCCCGCCGCCTCCCGTGCCTCTCACTGGCCCCTCTCGCCACCGCTCCCGCACTCCCTTCACCCTACTCCACCACCCCGTCACCCCGGTCCGCCACCACGCCGCCCCACCTGACGCCCTTCACTGCCCCCACTTCCCCTCGCCGCCTCCCGACCCAATCGCCCCCCCACTCCCCTACTCGCCACCTGCCCGGCGCCCTAGTCGCCACCCTACCTGCCACCCTACTCGCCTTCTTACCCGCCTCCCTTCCCGCCACCCTGTACATCCTACACGCCATCTTCGTCGTCCCCACTATCACTCCGGTCATCCTACCGTCCTTGCCGCCACCCATCGACACAGCCATCGCCGTTTCCGCTGTCTCCGCCGCCTCCGCCACTGCCGCCGCCGCCACTGCCGCCGCCGCCACTGCCGCCGCCGCCGCCGTCACCGCCACCACCGCCGCCACCGCCGCCGCCACCGCCGCCCGCTCTAATTAGTGGTGGTGTCTGGCCGCGCGCCTCGGTGCTGTGGAGATGCAGACTTTCTCCTGCTACCAACAGCCGTGGCACGCCGCACTCGCCGTGCTACACTACGCCCCGCCTCGCCTCGCCTCGCCATGACGCGGCGCCGCGGCTCCCGCTCCCCGCCCCACCCCGCCCCGCCACGCCGCCACGTTCCACTCATCCTCCAACGCTCCGCTCTCCGCTGGTGCTCAATAGCAGCAATGTGCTCCAGTCAACCTGGATCCAACATCAAATAATCGTTATTTGGTGCGGTTCACAATAGGGATACCACCGTACACTTTCAAGTTGTAGAATGTAATGTGAGAAAAATGGATACTGAAGCCGAAAGCATTCACTGCCGCAGCCGAAGGGATTTATTATTCGACAGTAAATATTAAAAATTATGTCACGTATGAGGGTTTTTGTGCAGAAATGAAGGTCAGTGGTCTACGATAACAAATGCGAATGAACATTTCGGAGATTTCGGACTGAAGGGTTGAATGCATTTTGCAATACAAGAAATCGTAGAATAGAAATATGTGATTTGATTCAAAAGGACCTGGCAGTATTGGGAATTAAATATAGTTATTAGTTACTCACAACATTTAAATCGATATCGTTTACAGCACTTCAAGATTTTTCACAGGTCAATTACTATTTATATATTTTTTATTTAGGACTGGATTGGAATCATAAATAATTGCTTTAATGAGGGAAAATAAAAATATTATCTTCAATATATTAAAACTTTAATCTAATAGAATCCAAATTCCACAACAAGTCATAAAACTCCCCTTCGAACAGAGACTTTACTTCACGTTTCCCTCCGCTGTCATGTTTGAAATGTATCTTTCCTTTTCTAAATACACCTCATTACATACTATAGCATATTCCACCGAAGTGTGGACCATAATTCACTCTCTTACAACCATTTCTTTACATCTTTGTCTTGTTGCAGTTGGATGTTATAGTCTTCATTTTATATCTATATCATATATTTATATAAATATATTGAACAGGGAGAACTGTGCAAAGCCAGTTCTCCCTGAATCTCTTTGTTTCTCTTTCTCTGTCTCGTCCCGTCGCAGCTAATGTAAGATCTTGTGCAGGGATTTCTGAATATAGTTTCAGGCAACTCCTCTCGATACCGGACGTTTGCAACATCTCTGCAGCCTACAATTGCACACAAAATGACTGAGCGTGTTTCGAAACAGTGAAATGCTGTCAAATTTTAACATATTAACTCATTATAAATGACGAGTTCACGAAAAGAGCTTATACAAATATTATTGATTACTTATTCGAATAACCCATTCACGAGCGCAGAAAATAATATTCTAAGCCTTCCATTTCGACTGGAGAGTTCGTTATCTTTTTCCTTGAGAACTAAAGATTGTCCTAAACTAGAGTTTTCCAAACGTATTTGGGTCGCAGGTCCACTTTGCTAAAATTATTCAATCCTTGACCCCTCACAGCAATTCACGTTACCTACTCAAAATAAACTTGCATTTTTCCCTATTAAAAGTTGCTCTCCATAAAAGTCGTTTTAATCACTAGTTATTATATAATTGAAAAATATGAAAGTGATATGGGGAATCGCATTTACTTGAAATATTTAATATCGAAACATGCACTAGCGAAAATTAGGACAAAACATTAAATATTAATTTTAAATATTCGTGGTTACGAAGTCTACTTTGAGCTCCCCTCGACGTCAAATCTTTTAATTAGGAAGATTTTATACATCGAAGCGTTACATCAATCGACAGCACTACTCATGCCCAGTTCGCGATTCGTATCGCGTTTGTGCATCTGCGCAAACACAGAAAATAGATATTGTAGCCGATTTCTGTACGCTATCCCGGCAAAACTCCCTAGTTTCAATAGGAAGTTTTTACACGGCATAGTGTACTGCAATCGCTTGCAATCTTGATTTTCAGTGAATGCACAACACGATATCGATATCGCAGATGCACAAAAGTGATACAAAACTGAAACTGCGCGAGCACAGAAGACGGGTAGTGCTGTCCATTGCTGTAAAGGCCAGTACAAACGGTAGTTTTCGCGCGGATTCTCATACAGTACTCATACAGTTTCTGTACGAAACTTCAAGATATCAAAATAGAAGTATAAAAACCGAAAGTCGGGCATATATGGTCAGTACATCTTTTTTAAATGAATTTTGTATGAATCACCACAAGACGCTGCTAAGGGGTCCACCGGGAAATAACTGAATTGCAACGTCCGAGTACATTCAGAGGCGATATTTCTGTGCGTGCTTATTCGTGTTTATTAAGTATAAACTAACCCTGAGGAGCATAGAGAAGAAAAATAGGAAGGTAGTATAGTGAAAGAGAAAGTTTATCACAATATCGCTTCACACAACCGCACCTCGACACACCTAACCACAAAATCGAAAAGGTCGATTACGTCGCGTGGGGTAAACAAATCCGTTAATAAATATTCCGCCACTAGAGGCTCTCGAGTCAAATTGTAACCTTTCTTCATGAAAAATTACCAACGTAATCAAAGGTTTTCGTGCAGTGTGGGCTGTACTTTTCTGTACATTCAATCTGCACGAAAACTGTAGTGTATATTGGCCTTAACGCTTCGTCATGCAAATCTACCCTTATCGACCCCCATGCAAATTCAATTCGACTTCAGAGGGTCGATAATGAGCCCAAAACTTTTTGTGGTCGCTAGAGTGAAAAGTTACGCCACGCCCCCGTGGGCCCGGCGTCGGGCTCTGAGTTGCACCCGCCAGCAACAGCAGCAGCAGGAGGAGCGGGGGCGGGGGGGGGGGAGGGCGAGCGCGTACGGCACGGGGCCTCTCTCTCCGGCGAGGCGCGAGGCCGAGGTCAAGGTCAGAGGGCAGCGCTCCCTCGAGGTCAGGGGCAGGCGGGACCCCGGAAAGGCGGCCGTCGCCGCCGCGCCACGGCGAGCGCCCTTTCTCCTGGCGGCGGTGGCGGCGCCTGCGGGCAGTGGGACGAACGGAGTCTAGGCTGCGCTAAAAAACACAGATTTCAATATTACATACGCAACTCTTCGTCTGGGCTTGTCTTTTTACAGACGTTTCATTCAGAGATCTTTACTGCATTTTGAGATCTTCATCCTCCTCTTCTTGGCTTTCTTTACCCGTTGTCCTCTTCTTGTCTTCTTCATTTCTTACAATTACATGTACCCAAATCTTTTATTTAAAGTTGTATTTATTTTATATACTCAGAGAACAATAATGACAATAATATTTTAATATTAATAGTACGCTCCAGAAAAAGAAAACAGGGAAATGATGGAGGGATTTTGCAAATAGATGAAAATAACATTACCAAGAATGAAGTTTTGAAATTGTCATGTGGTACCATCATGGCCATAACGAGAAAAATATTGCTTCTTTGCGCGCTTTGCAGAAGTTTGGTGGTTTTGATGTAGTTTGGACTCATTACAAGTGGCACCATTGAAATTCTGGCCGTTTGGACCTCTTTAATCTGTACTTTTGGCACCTATGGCATTTTGCGACCGTTCGTGCCTACTATTAGAGGCATCTTTGAAGTTTTTCGTTTTCGATTCTCTTTAATAATCCTTGTTTCCTTGAGAATTGTGTCATTGAACTCACCGGCTTAGAGGGCTCAGGGCATCAACATTGATGTCTCTGCAGAACATTTGACTGTGAGTTCCTAGGAATCGAGTCCCAGCGGTGGCAGGATTTTCGACACTAGCTACACAGCTAAGTTGAATTTCAGCGGTTTCTTATCAGTAGTTTTCCGTGGTTTCCCGATCAATACAAGCTAATGCCGGAGCAGTATTCTAACAAACGGGCCACAGACCACTCGCAATCTTTCCTTCCTCTTCCTTTTCCTATCCTCACCTTCACATACCTACACTTGCTGCACTTTAATACCCCACAAATAGGGCTATCAGCCGGGAGCTTAGAGCTAGCCCCGACTGGGGCGGTGTCCCGCTAGTGGGAGATTCCTGGTTGCGGAAAACTGCTAGCCGACATGTAGATCGTCGCCAGGTCTCACCATCCAGCGGGGCAAGATCACTGCCCTCTCTCACGACAAAACATGGGCTACACTTACGGAACCAATTCCCTTAGCAGTGCACGCGCCCGAAAACACTAATCAATCAATCATTTGGACCCACTGCAAGTGGCACTTTCGTATTGTTTGTAGCCACTGTGCGGCAGCGGGGCGCCGCTCCGGGCAACGTGCTGTGCGACGAGGACGCAGTGTCGGCGCGCCGGCCCAGCAAGTGCTTTATGACGGAGCCCCGCACTGACTTTCTAAGGCGAGAATCCAGACAAGTCGCGGCGTATTTCAGCAGCATTTACATACCTCGAGCTAATTGGGTCAACGCGTAGAAAGAAAACGCTAATCTGTGACTCTTCCCTCTTGCAATGAACGATGTGACATTCACATACTAATTTTGTCACAGTGAAACCTGCCCTAACGGCTTCCTCGATTAAGCGGTAACTTCCATGAACTCCCATTTTTGGCGTGGAACTGATTGATTTATCCCTAAGATAGAGTAAATATTGTAGAACAATAGTGTTCCCCTGGTCCAGTGGTCAGCGGCCAGGCACGTTTTGCAGTTCACTTGTATTCAACGGTTACCTGTAGCGATTTTGAAAGAATAAGATGTGTAAGAGCGGTGAATTGTACTATTGATTCAATATCTTGCTGTGACGAGTCGCGTTGACAGATAACTTGGAAAAGTGACATCTAGAGTTGCTATTTTGCGGGCGATTAATTTGTTTGATAACAACAGATAATATTAATAAGCGTCTCTTTATGAAATGACGTGTTCTCTATTCCCATTCTGGCGTATTCTCATGGAGTTTGCTAACTTCTGCTCTGTGGGAACTTGTCAACAGTCCGCGAAGCATGGCGTGTGCGCGAAACCGATCTGAAGGTCATTCCCAAACATCTTCGTCTGACTGTTATTCTTTTGTTTCTTCTTATTCTTCTTAACAATGCAACCAAATATCCTGAAATCTTAACCTCCAATAAAAAAAATAGTTGTTTTTACCTTCGAATAGTTTCATACCAGGAATCTCTGGCTCGGAGCGTAAACCTGGTATTTAAACTGCATTACAGGAAGAAAGTTCTGCAATCGCTAGAATCACAAAACAATGATAATTTAAGACTGAATTAATTTAAAAGTTACATATCGAACGCTGTATCATGGGTAAAATCATCTTTTTTTTAAATGATTTATTTAAGGTCGCCTTATAAACAGCTAGGTCATTGGCGATAAAAATCATCTTTGAATGACGTGGAAGACAAACATGTTTTAGAAAATACTTTTACTAATAGTTTTGGACTCCCATTGCAGATCTATATAACTAGACACACAAGGAAAACTAGAACTACAAGATTCAGCTAAGGCTGCTTGCATAGTACAATGTTGAACTGAAAGATTAGAAGAATGCCGTCTTCGATAACAGGAATAGTGATTGGGAGAATCGGCTACAAGAAAACAACCTTCCGTAATGCTTATTTTCCTCTCTTGTGATTATCATACCATTCTAATCAGATACATTTAACTGTCTAAGAAATCCTGTTTCATAGCATTGTTGGGTTATTTCAGACTTGGACAGAATTCCTTCAAGTTGGGCTGCAGATGTACAGGATTTTTTATAAAATACATTAATTCCATCACCGCTGATTATCTTGTTTTTTTTGTTATCAAATTGTTCTTGTTAATTTGTGTTATCAAAATTTTTTTTTAATTTAAGGAAATTTTATTAAATATATCCTCTTTAAAATGGCAAACATCTAATATCATAAGAATTATAGAATTTCATGAATGTGAAGTGTAGATTCGCCAACATCGTGAACATGTAAACAGTGCCCAGTTCACCACTAACTTGATTAAATTGAAGTAAAAAATCACATTTAAATTACTTTCTTCAAATATTTGCAACTCTACAAATTAAATCATTTTATTCACTCTTATTGAATGAGACCATCTTATTGAATGAGAACTAGTTCCTACTTCTTACGCTACCTAGCAATTGTGCTTGTTCTACTTCGGGTGGCAAGCGCTGGGTTGATCTCGACGAAAAATCACATTGAATGATGGCTTTAACTTATCTCGGGTGCATTTCATCTCGGAATATCAGGTTGCCACCGTGCATTAGATCTTCAGATATATTTCTCAGTGCGAATGCGGATGCAGTGAATAAGTTCTGAGATACGTGACAACCGACTCGTAGAGACAACTTGCAGTTGACCGGCCCAGGCACACACGGCAAACTTGTACTCAATCAGATGGTGAAATCACCGGTACAAGAGTGATTATTGTACGAGTCTTTTTGCCACATAACATGTTATTAGACCAGCAATTTGCGTTAATACGAATTTTCATGTAGTAAAATAACTTGTAAAATGTGATTCACTATAATTTTGTCTTACAAAATAATATTGTCGTTGTGTAAACTCTAAGCTATCAAGAAATATGAAATGTGTATTTTCCTAATGAATGTAACATTTATCGAAAACGTGGAAGTTTGTACCCGAAATATAAAATATACATTTGGATAAAATTTATTTAACTTTTGACTTAATTAAGTTAATGAAGTTAACTATTAATTAACAAGCTACTACTTAATTAAACTCTTAATTAAATTTATGAATAAACTAAAATATTCTGACAATACACCCAAAGGTTGACTTCAATAATACTATATACACTCGCAAATAGATTGGCAAAATTTGAAGAATATAAATAAATTTAACAACATATATTCCTTTCAAACATCTCAGAGTTCTACTAAAGATTGTCCTAATTGGAGCAGGAATTCTGAGACACAAAGGGAAAAGGAAGATATGATATGGATGGAAATATTTATAGGGAAGCAGAAAATGATTTGAGCAAATATTTTATCTATTTTTTAGAGGTAGGAAGAATCAATTTAATACTTTTGAGAATGTTCTTGGAACATTACATTCATATGTTTGATATTTTTTCTGTGGTTCTTGAAGATACAAGTTCGTCCTGCTCGATTTATCTGATTAATTCATACTTCTTTAACGCATCAAATCGTTCAAAGTATTAACCCTTCCAGGAATTGACCCGGAGTCTTCGGTTCTACGCTCTAGGGTTTTAACCATTTGGTTATTCAGTATTCCACAGACCATCTGGAATCGATCTGGAGTCTTATGGTTTACGCCCAGTGGTTTTAACCACCAATGTACCTAGTGTTTCACTTGAGTTTTCAATTAATGCTAATATTGAGTACCTTAACAACAATGATTAACTTTATCAAATTTTATTCTGCAGCCTCCCTCTGGTACTTTGAACAAGTTGCGCTTGGTACAAGTTGCGCCAACTGCTTCCCCAGGAGATGTTTATCAGACACCAGATGTTATCTGGGGACTAATTTTCCCTCATCCTTCGTGTTCGTTTTGGGCACGATACCAGCGGGTCGTTGGCTTTAGGCGCAATCGCCCGGTGACGTGAGGGATGTCGAGACGGCGTGGCGTGGCGGGGGCGGTTGCGGCAGTGTTGAAGTGATGGCGTGGTGCCTGACGCAGCCCGGCCCGGCTTATCTACGTCGGAGGTATCGTGCCAAAAAACGCTCCGCAACGCTGCCGCCCTCGAAACGCACTACGCCAGCGCCCTTGCAGGAAATAAGACGTCCTGCGCGGATACCATTTTCTAGTTGGCACCACCACTCAATTGCCACTGGCGCCAACATCTCTACCACCGTCATCGCCGCCGCCATTATGATCACTACTGCTATCGCCACTTCCACCACGACACTGCCCAATACATTATTTATTTTTAAAACACTAAGTGTTTTCGCTTAGAAAGAAGTTGTGACTTTTTACTCAACCAAATGTCGTAATGGTTCTTAACTGAAAAGTAGAGCTCTTGACGTGTTATCACATACTCTTTAAGTTTTCATAGAATAAGCAAAATTCTAATATTATTTTGAAATTAATAGAATGAACGCTTATCTTGTTCATTATTTCATTGTGTGATTTGCAATTGATCTATTAAAAGCAGACCGATATTTTATCTTTGAGCAAACATATTAAAGTTATAGAGAGTGAATCAAAAATTAAAATTATTGGAGATTGAAGTGAGTTTCTAAATGTAAAGATTAGATAGTGTATATAAACGCTACTCCCAGCGATTGTTGAACACGTGCCCTATTACAAAAATTACATTTTTAAATGATAGTGGAAATCAGGATTTCTTTGCCACAGAGATTGCCAAGATCTATGTGAAGATCTTGGTAAATATAAAACATTTCAAATAAAGTTTCAGAAATATAAAGAAAAATAATAATAAGAAAACACTATGTTCACAGTGCATATTGATTGTATTGTTTCAGAATTATTTAATCCCTTATTTCATTAATTTTCTAGAATGTAGTTTCATGACTGGAAGATATGAAATAATAGTTTTGAGGAGTTATATTTTCTTTGTAGTGAATATTTGGAACATTTATAGCTTTTCTACAGATCTTCCTTTATTGCGAATTTATCGGAAGGGTAATGCAAGCTACCACACTTTCTGTCATCACTTGTACTAAATGTTGTGGTTGTCTTGTTTCCCTTGTTGTTTTATCTTTCACTCTTTGGATTTTATTTACCAAATCTCCTGATTTTTAATTAATTAAAAAATAAAAATTAGCATCTTGTAATGAATTCTCTCTTTTATTAACATAAATTGCAGAGTGTCTAGCATGTATAGCGCTGGAGTGTATCTATTGCATTGAATTATTTCTCTCATGGCTGTATTTTGTTGTATCTGAAGTTTTTTAATTTTAGTTTTATGGGCCCCAACTAGAACTGTAACACAGTAATCAAAATGTGGTACAATTATGGATTTATATATCAAACATCTTGTATAGCAATTTATATATTGCCCATTTGTTTAAAATATTAATCTCTTTGCCAGTCTTCATTACTATGTACTCTATATAATCTTTAAAATTTAATTTACTATCGGTATTTACTTCCAAATATTTCATTTTGTATACTCGCTGTATTTCCTTTAAGTCCGTTATGAATAATTTAGTTGCTCTTACTTCTATGTTTCTTCCACTATGTAAAATCATAAATTTAGTTTTTTTCAACATTCATTATTAATTTATTTACCCTTCACCATTCTTGTATTGCAATAAATACACTCTGCAGTTTAAATTCAATTTCCGCTTCTGTTTCTGCAGTTATATACAATAACTTGTCATCAGCAAATTCATTTAATTTTACAATCATTCCCAAAAAGATATATCATATACTTGATTAAGTCATTATGTAAATTATAAACAATATTTGACCCAAAACTGACCCTTGCGGAACACCTAGATCTATGCTAATTTCATCTGAGATAATATTATATTTTACTTTTTCTTTCTCCTGTTAATATATGAAATAAACCACATTTT